>JAKTUB010000075.1:0-21512 GCA_030556465.1 Metschnikowia picachoensis
ACGAGCCATATGCAGGACAGCTGCATGGATCGGCCTATAGGCCCCGCAGGCCCTTGGCCGATAACAATGGCAACATGGGGTCCTTGGCCGATAATAGCAATCAAGATGAATTGTCTTGATTGCTGGATCCTTGGTTCGGTAGCCGGTTATATAAAGTGTTAGCAAGACCCTCAACGATTATTGAGAGGTCATCTTTTAATACCATCACCAGTGAGACTAAAGCCCCAGGCATATAACTCACTTTACCAATCACCCCAGTGTATTAAAGCTCCCAGTCTTACGATCTCCGTCTACGACCCTAGTATAACTTCCAGCCCAGATAAGTTACATTAAAGTTTAAAAGCCACTCCGGTATGGTGTAATGGTTAGCACACGACGCTCTCACCGTCGAGATCGGGGTTCAATTCCCCGTACCGAACTTTATTTTTAATACTTTATTTTAGTAAACTGCTCAATTCTCTCCCGTAAAGTGATCATTTGGCTTAAAAATATAGCTATAACAGAATCTGCTTGCACTTATCTCACGGATTAGGTCTACGTGATACTCAACGTGTTTCCGTGAGTAATTTGATTTTGAATCAGGGGTCGTAAATTCGCCTGAACCCCCCTCCGGATTTCGATACGAAAAATGAGAGTTCGCATTGCAGCTAAAGCCGTGGAAAGGAAAACACCTTTGTGTGAATGATTCTGCTGCGTATTTGCGATTGCTCAAATGATCGCAAACCTTTAGCTAAGCAGCGCGTGTCATGGATTTTGAGCACGTTTACACTTGATCGAATCGACCGGGCTTGATGTTGTGTTGTTGAATATGGCTCATTATAAACTAGCGCTTTAGTTGCACGGATGCGGTATTTCTTTCCGTGACACACAAATGTGCCCAAGGTTCATGCCAAGACACACAGATGCTATACTTCTTCGCTTATAGACGCATTGAGTTTGAAACATCAATTGACGAACCCTCGGATGCCTTTCATTCGTGATTTGACCTAATTAATAGCACTTATGTATTGTCAGATGTGGCATATCCAATGATAGCACGTACGTTGTCGACAAATATGGTTTAATAGTATATATTTTGGGCCAGAAATAGTCATTACTGTTTCGGATCTACGTACCGAAATAAAATTCCCCAAAGTATTCCCGAAAACAGAACATTTTGCACTCTCTGCGTCCAGTAATTTGATTAGCTTCAGGGCTAAAGCCCAGGTAACCCTCTAGATTCAAGAGGTTTCAGTGCTGGTGAAACATTTTCTGCTGATTACACCTGTCTGAGAAATCTCAGGTCGTGGGCAGAAAGTGTCAAAGCAAACATATGTATGTATTTTCTCTCAAAGATTCATCACAATAGAGGACGCTCGCATGTATACTGGCTGGCCTCTTTAAAAGATCGGTGAGCTACAGTGATGGTTATCTCAAATTATCTCAAATTATCTTACTTTTTTGAATATCTGAGATACTTTTTTTCCGTAACTCATATCTGACATAATTATCTCAGATAACCAGATAAATGAGATAATTTGAGATAAATTCCAGATAATTTGGCATAATCCCGTATACAATTTTAACTGCATCTCTTCAGAGAGTAAAGAGAATCTTGTGTAGTAGTACGACTACGTCTTGTCTCCGCCAAAAAACACCTGTTCAGCTATCATTTCGTCACAAACTTATAAAGTTATGACTCTTCTCATTTAAATTCAAAATCAGTTATATTTTGTACAAAGACTGTTACTTTATTCATTCTCTTCGTCTTCACTTGAATCGGAAATGCTTCCCAGATCGCCGTCTAATTTGGGAACTCTTCCTTGAGCGTGGAATCAATATATCCTAACTCGATCAACTCTAGACTATGTCATGAATCTAAGGTCTCTCCATCGTCCAGCTCTGCATCGCTTAAATCTGCATCGCTAGAATCTGGTAAAATGTGTGTAGTATCCAGAGACGCTGCTTCGCTCCTTTCTTCCAGGCTCTGCGTATGACTGGCACTAAGATCAACCAGTCCTGTTCGCTTCTGCAAATTACTGTTGTAAATACACTAAGTTTCGCTCGTATTCAGCGAGCGTTGCTCTATTCGGGCCTCAAATTGCTTTCTTTCCCTCCAATCGTCCACGTATTTTCGCCACCGCCACTCGGATGTTGCTCGGGGTTGGTATCAAGAGGTTTCGCGTGATCATGAAGTGGAATTCTGGTCTCATTCGATTGCAGGTTCCTCCCATTAATGCTCCAACCTTCTTCGAATATTCTGCCACAGATTGAACATTTACATTCTAAGAATCTCTTTTTCCCTTTGACGAAGGGTTGAAGCTTCCAAGAAAAACAACCTGTGGCAACGACTCAAGGCAATTATTTTGACCCCCTTCCCCCAATAAGGGGCAAATTTAAGTTCGGCTCTTCTAACTTAGTTTTTCAAAAGTCATCATGATCGTGAAAGATTGTAGTGTATTCTTGTGCAGAGATTTCTATGCTAATTAGACGAAGAAAAAATGCTTAGAGTCAAGGGGGAATTTCAGCCCGCTTTATAACTCCCAGGCGTCGGACAAGCTTAGCCCCTAACAATAGGCTCGGATTTGGGAAAGATTTAGTCGAGTTTGCCGGTGATAAGGGCGGTTCTAAGTCCTCAGATATTTGTTCCAGTTATCTCAAATTGTCTCAAATTTTCTGAGATATTGCTGAAATATCTGAAATAATTTTAAAGGTTATTTTTATCTGACTTATCTGGATATTTGAGCTCACACTACTGACCCTGCTGTTGCGAGAGTTGAAGAGACAGGTGGGGGAAGTACAGCCTCTAGGGCGATGACAACCTAATTATTTCTCATACACAGCCAAGCCAAGATACCAACGAAAGGCAAGGCAACGAAGCTGACTAGGGTTTTATATATATTCAGGTATAGTTTTGTGGAGACCTAGGTAAGTAATTCTGGCTCCCAGTCCTTAATCAGATGTATCAAGCAAAAAAAAGTTGAGATATTATCTCAAATTATCTCAAATTATCTCAAATTATCTAAAAAAACCATATAATTCTTCGCGCAAAATGCAGATAATTCCTTCACTGGTGAGCGACCATGTCTTTGGGCTAAGCGCGGAATTCCACTCAATTGGGCTGTCCATTACGCCATCTCGAACAACAAAAGTTGGTGCAAAAAGTTCCGAGAAACTAATGCCTAGGTTAATGCCTATACCTAGGTCTATAACGGTTCCAATTCATATCCATCCGGTGATTATGTCCTCCAAAAAAAGTGGCTGCATAAACCTCATTGTTTTCTCTGCGGTTCATTCTTGACTTCCCCGATCTCAGATAACGGACGACGCCGCACCGGAAATTCCGCTGGCGCGAGATCTCAATATCCTAGCGCATAATTTGCGCTTCCGCTAATTCCGTCGATGCGCAGGCACAGTCATGAGTCGTTTCGACTCGATGCATGCAGCATTTGCAATTCATAACAAAAAGTTTTTCTTGTTAGCGTGAAATATCAATATCAATATCAAACCATCAACATCAAAACATCAACATCAATAAAAATCCCTGGAGGCGTTAGGTGCTGTTTCATAATCGCTTCACATTCTTGAATACCCCTCCTGACTTCCAACAAAAATTGTATTACTACTGTTTGAAATCCACCGCATTCGTTTCACGCCTGCAACAAATTTCCTGTCTTGTCACATAAAACACCACCCTCTTTCCATCGTTCATGATCGACTCCGAGCAGACGCTTCTTGTGGGCGTACATGACCACGAGTACGGCTCCATGGACGCAGACAAACATACTGCAATCTCTGCAAGCGAAGAACTTGCAGTGGTGTCCAAATCTCTGGCGCCATTGGTACTAACGTTTTTCCTCCAGTACTCAATGTCTGTTATCTCCATCTACGCCACGGGCAAATTGGGGCCCCAGGAATTGGCTGCTGCCTCGCTCGCGCTATGCTCGTTTAACATCACGGGTTTATCGGTGTACCAAGGCATGGCCACGTGCCTTGACTCCTTTTGTTCACAAGCTTATGGTGCAGGAAAACATTCTTTGGTGGGCGTGTATTTCCAGCGGTGTTCCTTGATGATGCTTGCGCTCACGATGTTCCCGCTTTGTCCTATTTGGTGGTTTTCTGGGTCGGCGTTGAAGTATATGGTGCCTGACGAGGAATTAGCGATCATGAGCCAGTCTTTTTTGCGCACTATGATCCTTGGCGCACCGGCATTGCTTCTTTTCGAGACGGGCAAACGGTTTTTGCAGGCACAGCACATTTTCAATGCCGGAACGTACGTTTTAGTCATCGCCGTGCCGATAAGTTTCTTGCTCAATTGGATCTTAGTCTGGCATCCAGTGTACGGCCTCGGTTTTATCGGTGCCCCTCTCGCAACCTCAATTTCATACTGGGTCGTGTGTTTTTTGATGCTCCTATATGTTGTTTATGTTGACGGCAAGAAATGCTGGGGAGGTTTTGATGCAAGAAAAGCGTGCCAGAACTGGCCGCTGATGCTCGCACTCGCGCTACCAGGTGTTGTGATGGTCGAGGCAGAATATTTAGCGTTTGAAGTGTTGACTATTTTGGCCGCCTCTTTTGGCACACTGGCATTAGCAGCACAATCGATCGCCTCCAACATTGGCAGCTTGTCATTTCAATTGCCCTTTGCGGTTTCGGTTGCTGTTAGTACTAGGGTGGGCCATTTTGTGGGGGAAAAAAGACGTTTTTGGCGCCCGTACTGTGACGCGCGTGGCGCTCGTTTTAGGCTGCGCCATATCTCTCTTTGACTTTTCGTGGATATTCTTGTCGAAAAAACTGCTAGTGGCCATCTTCACGTCTGACACCGAAGTGATGCTGATTGGGACAAAAGCGCTCACTATGGTGGCAATCAACCAGCTTGCAGATGCTATAAACGTGCTTGAGGCCGGGATCTTGCGCGGCCAGGGCCGTCAGAAGATTGGTTCAAATGTAAATTTGGCCTGCTATTACATTATTGCACTTCCTCTAGCTTATGTGCTTGCATTCCCAATGAACTTTGGCCTTATAGGCTTATGGGCAGGTCTTATTGTTGGTGTTGCCGCGTTGGCTATTGCAGAATTGGTCTGTGTTTACAAAAGCAAATGGCTGCAGATCATGCTGGATAGCGAGAGCCGCCATGATCACTAGTTAAGTTATTCTAGCCTGTGGGCAAGAAATGTATAGATTACCAAATCTTCTTTCAATCACGTGCTTCGAGTCACGTGATGTTCTCTAAAAACGCTATAGACTCTAATGGTCAGAAACCCGTCTGATCTTGTCTGACGTGCGTTTATTGCACATAATTTAGATAGAACTAAAAAGCTATAAAGTGTTGTATAACGAACTAAGTATGAAATTGTATGACGATCTAGTGGTGTATAAAGGTGAAAAGGTAGATAAACTTAAAGAGTTCTGTGAAATGATAAAGGAAAAATATGATAACGATAAGGAGAGATATGAAAGTTTGTTTGTATTATGTGAGAAGCCTTAGAAAGATTTGTATATGTCATTAGCATATAAAACTTGGTTTAAGGCAAAAAGATTAGATCAAAAAGAATGGCCATTAATATCTGAAGTACCAATAAAAGATGCATTAAAATTTGGCGGAGTGTGGTACTACCATTCAGTATACAAAATAGGATTAGCAGAAAGAAAAGACGATAATGATGAGAAATAAATACCAAGAATTTATAAAGAAATAAAAGGTGATAACGGTTCACCAAAGCTATCATATTCTTTGAAAAATGGAGAGTTCAAAATTACTAAATTCATGAAGTGGTGGGAAGGTGAAAGTTGTAGTAAAATAAATTATAAAGGAGCATTAATAGAAACAGACTTAAGACCAAAATTTATAGTTTATGAAGATAAAGTAATAGGAAAAACTGATTAAGAATATAAACAGAAAGGATTAGTACGAATATTAAACAAATAAGGAAAGGTAAGTTTGATAATAGATGAGAAAGGTGAAATAAGACAATATAATGGAATAAGAATGAGAGGTAAGAAAACAGTTCCATGGCATTATAAACACATAATACATGACTGTAATAAATTAGGAATATTAGTGAAAGGGGATTATACTGATCCAATGCATATAGGAATAGTAAGAGAAAAAGGTAATGAAATAATAACATGGCCTGATATAGATAATTTATATAGTTATGGGTAGGACATTGGAAACAAAACGGTTGAATACTTTTAAAAAACAAGACAATGTTAAAATATTAAGTATGTGATAATAATAGATATAGAATAAAAATGGTTTAAGTGAGGTCAGCCAGCAAGCTGTATTAAAAAGCGATACTAAATGATATAATTGATAAGATCGAAAAGATGGGGTTAGAAGAAGACACAGTGAAGATAAGAAAAAGAAAAATGCCTGTTACCAGTGAGGAAAAACAATGCAAAAGCTTGTGTAAAAGTGGAGAGAAGTGCAAAACAGCTATGTGTTAAGAAAATAAATGCTGGGCACACTTGAACAAAGATGAAAGAGAAATGTACAAGAAAATGAAGGAAAAGAAGTAAGCTAATTATACAATTCAAAAACAGAGACTAGTGCTGCGTTTTTGGAATGAAAATTACAACAAAAAAGTGTTCATATGAATTTAATGGTTTTACTGATACGAAAAGATTACATCGTAAATCAGATAAAATCGAAATCTACGAAAAGGGAAGCCGCTGAAATGCGTGGTCTTGTCGAAGTGTCATGTTTTGACGCTACTTTACAACTACTTGAAATTGGAAAAAAATTTGGGAGTCGATTAATAGGTAACATTATAGAAAGTGGCACAAAATAGATGATGGAAAATACAAATGAATTGCGCAGCAATCGATCGAATTACCACTAAAAAGCTCAAAAGGTTGGGTAATCGGCTGAAGGTACAACTAAAAAGTAGAAAAGTACGAAAAGTGGGCGGTAAAAAGACTCTTTTACAACCATATTTTGTCGTAAACCAGAAGCAAAGCACGCCAGAAGCTGGGGGCATGGTGAAAACTCCGTACTTACAACTGTAAATTATGGCTTTCGACACCCGCTTATACTACAGCCCACATGTGACGTATTGCTCCAAAATGCCTCTTTGTAGGTGGTCCTTAAGATCAGTGTTGCCCAGTAATTAGTAATTAGTATTTCCGCGCCAAATACTAATACTAGTATTTCCGGTTAGTAACCGTTTACTAGTAATCAAAATTGGAATTACTAGTAAGCAAAATTCGTAATTAGTACTTAGTATTTAAAGATTGCTTAAGAGTTTTAAAGTAGACCCCGTGTGGTACGATGCCTCGGAAAAAGTACACACAAAGCTGTAATAAGAACAAGGAAGTACTTTTAGCATTTGCCACGAGTTTCTCAAATAGAGAAGCGAGTAGCACGAACACTGTCCTGAATGGTTGTTGTACAATCACTAGCTAGGTCGAGGTGGCTGTCAGCGCTTTTGGTTGCAAACGAGGAATATTCAAAAGGCCTTTATGAATATATCTTCTTTGTGATGCATGTAATATCGTGCTTACGAGATTTACATTATGCGATTCCGCAGTTGTGCTCACATTGTCGTTTGTCAGCGTCTGAACTCCCGCTGAATGCCCTCGAATTTCACGAGATCCACGACTTTTAGCAAGTCTCGACTATCATTGCAAAGCAAGCATGAGAAGGGAAATAGGCTCCGATTGTAAACTCTTGTACAAGGTAGTCTTCAATTTTCTTTAACTTCGGCCAAAAGTACGTGATTGGGCACTTCGTCCGTGTTGCTCGTTGTTTAAACCTGAATCTGGTTTCTGGAAATGAAACAGCACATGCGTTTGCTATTGTTGTCGGCACCCTCGTACTCTATCATAATTGCATCTCCGGACTTACGAAAGCATCTTCTCTCTAGGGATCTATTGTAAGGATGACTCTCTTTGTACATACGAGAAGCGGAAAGGAGATCGCCAGACTACCCTTCGCGATGACAACGCCACCACTGATATGAGCCAGCCATGTAAGCTTGTATCAAAGTCGAGCGTTTTGAGTACTTGAATGGTCTGCCATATACTGCAGTTTTTCGTCTAAAAGAGCCCCATATCAAGCAGTTTTGCGGAAAGATCGATAGCAGCTCAGGTCAAGTCTCACTTTTGAAGACTGTCTTGAACGAAAGTCTGCTTTCTTCAGGAGAAAGACTTGTATGCTGCACTAGGATATCAGAGCTAGTCAAGCCTAGCGCATCGAATTGAAGATTTAATGATATTCAGCACGTAATCAAATCTAGGAATTCATGTTCTTTCTGCTATGACTTGAAGGACTTACTCGGTTGAACCTCAATTTTCGGCAGCGTTCAACACTTTTTCGCAGACAGAATGAATTGAAAGAGCTTCTACCGCTCGAGATTTTTCTTTTCTCTTTTACTACGCTATGATTGTCATTGCATGTCTATTATCTCGAACGACACTTTTGTCCAAGAAATCCTGAGCCAATTGACCACACTATTTGAGAGCTCAATCATGGGAATTACTAAGATCTTAGTAACAAGTAATAGTATTAACGATTAGTATTTCAATCTCCAATTACTAGTATTAGTATCAAAAACCAAATACTAATTACTAAAGTAATTCAAAAAAGTCGCGCACCCGCCTCAAATACTAAAAGTGTGCAACACTGCTTAAATTCGGCTACTTGATGATATCCATGTCACGTGATAGAGGCCGGCTTCAACCGAAGAGTCTTCAATTTCAGACACAAACAAATTTAAAATACCAAAATTTCGCCTGTTGTACAATTCCCGCGGCAAAACATCGAAAAATGTCAAATTTTGGCTCGATCATTTATCATGCATTTCGGATTGCGCCAATCTTAAAAATCCCGACTCTTTCCACCACGCCGCGACTACATGGGCAGGTGCGCAATGCTCATCTCATCATGTCGTATATTTTATACTGAGCCAATTAACCTAAATAGCATCATGGCAAGGGGAAAAAAATTCGACAAGAAAAACGCCAAGACATTCAGTGTCGTGCATAGGTCCCATGAGGACTCCTTGTACTTCGACAACGACGCGCCGCAGCACGTTTTGGTGGAGGCACCTCAGAGTAGGAAAAGTCAGCAGAAACAAGTGGAGAAAACCGCTTTAAACAAAAATCACGTGGCTTTCACGACGGACGATTTGGCCAAAAGGCTTCTGCCAGCCGAGTTACAGAGTATCCGAGAAAACGAGGGCTTGGCGGCGCAGTATGGTATTCTTTACGACGACTCCAAGTATGATTACATGCAACATTTGCGGCCAATAGGCGAGGCCCTGGATAGCGTATTTATCGAGGCACCCGAAGAGAAAAAAGGGAAAAGTAAACAGAACATCGAGGACCTCATCAAAGATGCTCTACCTTCAGAGCAAACTCGAAGGGTTGCACATGACGAACTAGAAAATATTCCTAGGGAACTTCAGGGCTTTAACCCAGACATGGATCCACGATTGAGAGAGGTCTTGGAGGCGCTTGAAGATGAGGCATACGTGGAAAATGAGGCCGAGGGCGAAGCCGACATTTTCGCTGACTTGTTACAGTCTGGACAAGCTGATGAAGACGATTTTTACCTGGACGAAGGCGACTTTGACGAGTGGGATATGGACAATTATGAGGACGAGTATGAAGATTACGGACTGGATTATCTGGGCGAGAAAATCGAGCTTGAGAACCCGTACGGCGCCGGCGAGGCCCCCGAGGAAATCTCTGGGCCAGAAGAGGCGGCGGTGGTTGATAATGCGTGGGAAAGAGATTTTGAAAAGTTCAAGAAATCGCAGAAAAATCAGGCCAACGATTGGGACTCTGACAACGAGTTCGAGGACGAGAATGATGAAGTCCCTGAAATGCGCGAGTTGCCAACTGCTGGCAAGAAAAAACCCAAGACAAAACTCCGCAAAAAAATGGGCGCCATGACCGATACATCGTCGTTTTCCATGTCTTCGAGTGCCCTTTTCCGCACAGAAGGCTTAACATTGCTCGATGACCGATTTGAGCAACTAGCGAAAAAATTCGAGCATGAGGAGGAAGAGGAGAAGACGGAGTTCAACATGAACGAGGAAAGAAATGATTTGGAGGAAATGCTTGACGACTTCTTGGACAACTACGAGCTTGCTTCTGGTGGAAGGAAGTTGGTCAAGAAAGATAAGCGAATCGATGCATTAAAGGAAGCTGCCGATAGCGTATCACGCGGTAAGGCAGCACATAGACGTAAGAAACACGCCGAAGCTCAGTCTTTGGGCAAATTGGGCTCTTCTTTTGGCAAAATGTCCATCTAGACAGGACCACACATGCCATGTGCAGGCTGAAATGTGCTCTGCACACTACCTGGATCGTTTTTTTGCATAGATTGAGCTGGAACCTGCTAATTCTGGCTTTAGATATGCATGTGGCTTCTTAAGTCGGGTAAATGGTGCCTCAAAGAATATCTGGAGGTTTACAGTCCTGAGAAATCTCGAGGTTTGGATAGAGTCTTTTCATCTGCACACAAATTACTAGAGACTCCGGAGACACGAACACTGGTGAACGAGTCGAGAGGGCGATCATCATCAACATCCCACTCTGCTGTCTTTTATCGCACGATACGTGCTAGAGATCCTTTCAAGGAAAGAAAACGAACTTGTTGCTTTTCGATTGTTGTTTAATGGCATTTACTTGAGCTTTTATAGAACGGTGTCACAATCCACAAATGTTAACATAGACTTTGGGTAGTAAAGCGGTCCAGACTCATAGGAGTATAAGCATGTGCTACGAGACTGATTTTTCATATAGCTGTTGTGTTCTAGGATAGGACAAGTACAATTTGGCCTTTTTCCAGTGATGGTTATCTCAAATTATCTCAAATCATCTCGCTTTTTTGAATATCTGAGATACTTTTTTTCCGTATCACATAGCTGAGATAATTATCTCAGATAACCAGATAAATCAGATAATTTAAGATAATTTCCAGATAACTTGGCATAATCCGGTATTTTATCTTAACTGCACCTCTTCAGAGAGTAAAGAAACTCTTGTGTAGTATGACTACGTCTTGTCTCCGCCCAAAAACACCTGTTCAGCTACCATTTCGTCACAAACATATAAAGGTATGACCCCTCTCAATCAAATTGAAAACTTGGTACTTTAGTCATTCTCTTCGTCTTCAATTGAATCGGAGATGCATCCCAGATCGCCGTCTAATCTGGGAACTTCCTTGAGCGTGAAATCATTATTTCCTAACTCGATCAACTCTAGACTATATCTTGAATTTAAGGTCTCTGCATCGTCCAGCTCTGCATCGTCCAGCTCTGCATGATGCTTAGAAACCAAAGTCTCTGCTTCGCTAGAATCTGGTCAAATGTGTGTAGCACCCTATATATATATTTTTAATGAACATCTTTATCAGTGGATGAATTGCAAGACTTGAAAGAAAAACCGGACTTAAAGATTCGCCGAAATCCTGTAGCATGCGCCTGTCACAAATCGATTGTATTTTGCGCGTGATATATCATATTCGCATGATAATATAATATAATATGACTATAATATTAATATTGATATTGCCAAAAAGTATTATGCGGTCCTATAGTATAGTTAATAATATAGTTAATATATTTTGCTATCCTAATGGGGCGGAGGGTTTGGCTGCTCAGGTGCCGCCAGGGCTTCTGCGGGAAAGGACAGCCAGACAATGACGTGTCGAAGACTTGCCGATGACGTGTTCGAAGCGAGTAAAACAATAGCGTGATGACCACGTTCGTTTACTGATGGCCCTACAACTTCGCATCATCATCTATCGTTTGATTTAGTTGCATACTAACAGACTTTTAAGATGGATGACACGCTCGATCCAGGATTGCCTCGGCTACGTTAAGCTCCGCACGACTTGATGTAAATCGGTAGTAAGTCTGAAAAGATCTGCTTCGTGAATAGCAGCAATTAATAAGCATTCGACATGGAGGGAGAACACAAGGCACTCGTAAACAGCCCCTCTGTTTAGTATATCTCGAATTGTATGGCCTCACTCCCTGGGGTGCATGAAAATCTCGGTGCACTAAATCCTCGGAGTCATCGAACTTCAGGACGAAAATGTTATGATATATTATGCGTATTTAATATCCGACCCATAATATAATATAATTAGTCTATAATATAATATTATTATCACCCAAAAGTATTATGGATAGTCATAATTTTCCATGATATAGTCAATATCACCATGACTAACAACACTGGGCAGGGGTCATCACCACGTAATTCGTAAAGTATCGTATTATGCGTCGTAATGCGCAACACTGATTCTGTCGTCATTTTTTCGTGATTATCTTATGATTTCGCCGGAGTGGATCTGGGTTCTGCTTTAACAACCTCGCCGAACAACGAGCCAATTGTTCGGCGTTCGAAAAGTCTTCGCTCCTTTCCTTAGCACAGTGAAATGATGATGGTGACATTTTCTTGTTTTAGAGAAATATATATCTATCTACTTTGAGTGATGCAAGAAAAATAACTGCTTCATTGCTAAAATACGTTTAGTCGTCAAAAAGGCCACGGCCTCAATTGATCTCAATAGCCTCAGCAATGTCTACTTCTATTTGGTCACCACTAACATCGTCGATCTCTTTCAGAATCATATCGTTTAACTCCACATCATCTCCAGCATTATCATCATCCACACCCAGTTTTTCGTCTTCAGGCCTTATTCTTCTCACCAGAAGCAAAGTAAAGGCTTAACATCCGACCAGTATCAGTATCATATATAGGATAGTATGAATAGAGTTTGTGGTAGACTTCCCATATTCCTTTAACTAGGTACGTCCGAAGTAAAATTAAAAAGTTCCTTTAAAATCTTTTAAATGTAAGGAATGGTTAAATGAACAGTTGCTCGCTTAGAAGCCTGAAGCTGAAGAGTTGGCTCGTGATAAATGGAACGAACTTTCTTCAAAGTCGTCAAGTAATTTCATTCCGATGAGCTGATTTCGAGAACATCAAGATCAATGGTAGGTAACAATAACTTATTTTCGAAAGGAAATAGAATGTCCTTTCCCGCAATCCACACTTCTACACCCACCGAAGAGACAAATTAGCCCACTAAAGACGCTGCTTCGCTCCTTTCTTCCAGCCTCTGCGTATGACTGTAAGAAGTTCCGCCAGTCCTGTTCGCTTCTGCAAATTACTGTTGTAATTACACTACGTTTCGCTCGTAGTCAGCGAGAGTTGCTCTATTCGGGCCTCAAATCGCTTTCTTTTCCTCCAATCGTCCGCGTCTTGTAAGTTGACGATATCTTTAGACTGCAGTTCGCCCACACCACTCGGATGTTACTCGGGGGGGGGGAGTTATGGATTGGACTTCTGGTCTCATTCGATTGCAAGTTTCTCGCATTAATGCTCCAACCTTCTTTGAGTATTCTGCCACTGACTGAACATTTACACTCTAAGAATCTCCTTTACCCCCCACCCCCCCCCCAATAAATACGGATTTTATACTTACTATATCAAATTTCTCGCCTTATTGGAACGACTGGGTGCTTATGTTCTAGGCGATGAGTGTGCTCTTGAACGTCCACCTTGACCATGGCGTGGTTACTCGGATCTCATTCGATATGCTACATTGCTATTTCACACACATGCATCAGTCAAGATACGCAGTTTACGTCTATTGTTTCTAGCCTTTGAAACTTACTTTCCTATACCACTCAAAATGTACGATACGCTACCTTTGTACCGGCAATTCAACGAGCCCGTGTGTGAGCCTCAAGTATCTACAGATAAACAGGTTTTGGTCCACATCACACTTCCAACATCGACTGTGGGGCCACAGGATGTGATCAATATCAGCGCAAAAGTCGCTGCAAACTATATGTACCATAAATGCAAGAATAACCTTCAACTCAAGCAGGTCACGCTTCAGCTCAAGAAGATCTTCGAAGGGTTTGACGGCGGGCTTCCTGCCCAAAAAGAGAATAAGTTTTACCTGGAAACCAGAACTCACGAATGTTTGCTAACTACGTAAGGGCTCACTGATGTATCTTCGTTCACGTTTCCGCACGCAACCGAAATCTTGGAGCTTTACTCTGCCAACACTCAAGAGTACCTGAACGGCAATGTCACCTAGGAGTCTGCTGCGTTCGACAGAAACAAAAACTGCCCGAAATTGGCCGACGGGGTGCCTTTCAGTCATGTGCAAGGGTTCACCCTTTTCGGTAAGTTATTTCAAGCTCGCTATAAGTTCGGCCCTTCTAACTTATTTTTTCAGAGGCCATTATGATCGTAGAGGATTGTTCTTCTGATATAGTGTATTCTTGTGCAGAGATTTCTACTGCAGAAATTTCTATGCTAATTAGACGAAGAACAAAACGCTGAGAGTCAATGGGGGGATTTCAGCCCGCTTTATAACTCCCATTCGTCAAACAAGCTTTTTCCCTTACAATTGGACTCGCAAAAGATTTAGTCGATCTTTGCCAGTGATAAGGGTGGTGCTAAGTTCTCAGAAATTTGTTACAGCTATCTCAAATTATCTCATATTATCTCAAAAAAACCCAGATAATTCTTCGCGCAAAATGCAGATAATTCCTTCACTGCCTTTTTCCGTTGCTGTTATGTTCAAAACAAAGACAGCCAACCGCAGAGATGGGCAAAAAGTGCGTAGCCGCGTAGAGAATTTAATACGCTACGCTACTGAGTAGCTACGCGTAAAGCTTGTATGCAGTATAAACTCTATATGGATAGATAACCGGTTTTAAGGGTATTTCAATGGCTAATTTTCGAACAGCCCCTAGTATGCGTGCCCAGCATTCTTTCCGAACAGTGAAGTCGCGAATTGCGTGCCTTGGAAACGCGTGAACCGTGAATGGCGTGCCTTAGATTATCAGATGCGCCATGTTAGGTGTTCCATTTGGGGAAGTACTACGAGTTCCAAGCAATGCACCTCCGATTGTCTTGACGCCAGACCCGAACTAGAGCTTTTGAAGGAGAAAAAGAAAGCTTTGAGCTACTTACTGACCACGATCTTGCGATAGATTATGAAGAAGAGATGGAGGATAGTATGAACATCTTCCTGCAATAGACCACGGTCACCAGTGCCATGAATTTGCTTGCTCTCTTTTTCGAACAAATGTTTGTACATCTGACTTCATCTAATTATACCAGTTTCTTCGTTTTCAATTAGCGCTACTTGCCTGATGTCTCTATTCCCAGTAATACTGTAGAGTACACGACATCATTCATGATACATAACGTATTTCCGCACCTGGCCGGCCACCAAAAACGCGACGCGTCCAGATAGTTAATTTACTACTTTCTTTTATCCACCATGAAGCGAAAAAAAGCCAGAATTCCGTAACAAATTGGTCTCAAAATAGGGGAGGCTTCTATTGGTCATTCAAGGTTTAAAATAAAGTCAAGTCGAGTCTATTCGTCAAGCAGCGAAGAATTTTGATGTTCCGCGTTTGACTCTTCAAGACAGAATCAAGGGTCGCACGGAATTTGCTCTCAGACGCGACAGCAACCATAAATTGTCGATTCCGGAAGAGAAAAGTCTTCGTGATTGGATACTCAGTTGGAGCACTCAGCTGCTCCTGCCCCGTCCTCCAGATGTGCAAGCGATGGCGGACATTCTACTCGCGGCGCGTGGGTCGAAGCGCGTCCTGAAAGTACGTAAAACCTGGGTCCACAAGTACATCAAAAGGCGTCCAGAGCTTGTAAGCAGGTTTTCTAGGGCTTATCATTACAGAAAGGCAAAGTGTGAAAGTCCAAAAATCATCTAAAATTGGTTTGTGTGCTTGCAGAAGGTGATCGCGGACAATGGCATTCAGCGCGATGACACTTACAACTTTGACGAGGCGGGTTTTGCCATGGGTTTGACCGCGACTACCAAGGTGGTGATGGGCTCTGATGTCAGGGGGCGAAAACTTCTCTTGCAGCCCGGGAATCGTGAGTGGGTCACCGCAATTGAGCGCATGAATGCATCTGTATGGATCTTGCCTTCATTCGTGATTTTCAAGGGCAAAAGGTTGTTTCGCGCATGATACAAAGGAAGGACTTTGCCAGGCTGGAGAGTGGGTGTAAGTCCAAACGGATGGTTTAATAATAAGCTCACAGTTCGCTGGCTAAAAAAAATCACCTTTCCATTCACCGAGCGAAAGACAAAAGGAGTTTATCGACTTTTGATCCTCGACGGGCATGGAAGCCATTTAACGCCCAAATTCGAGAAAATCTGCAAGGAAAACAAAATCATCACAGTCTGCATGCCCGCCTATTTTTCAACCACTTGATCTCGTTTGCTTTTCGGTTTTGAAGGGCTCGTGATATAAAATGATGGAAAAGTTGATGCGCGCTCACGTGAATCATATTACAAAACTTGATTTCCTTGCTGCGTACCCAAATGCGCGAGTCAAAGCTTTTAAATTGAATAACGTGATATCTGCACTTGAAACTGCTGGAATATGGCCAGATTGTCCAGAAAGAGACTTTGCAAAGCTCACAAGTGAACTACACACGCCTTCCCCGCGTCTGGAGCATGAAGATCAAAATAAGCCGATAACACCATCTAATCTTCAGAAATTGGATACAGCCGCGGCAGCTTTACGCAGAATTATCACCGACGAATCTGATGTGTCGGTAAATAGGAAGCTTGAAGCTGTTGATATAGTTGACTACTCCAAAAGAGCGTTGCAATCAGCGGCACTTTTCGCGCATGATATAAGTGACCTAAAAAAAGGCCAACGAATCGCAAAAAAGAAATTGTGCACCGTCACGAAAGAGAATAAAGACAGAGGAAAGTGATCTTTCATTTGAGGAGGCTCTTGAGCTCATTCAGGTGGCAGAAATGCTCCGAATCGCCGAAGCAAGAAGACTCGCGATCAGATCTAGGGAACTTCACTGCCGACTAAGAAAGCCCAAATTGCCTGTGGAATGTGTAGAACTCCGGGGCATAGAAGAGAAACTTGTCCTAAAAAAGTAGAATAATTTTTTTCTTCTGGTTTTTTACAATTATGGTGTCTGTTTGACTTAAATTGTCTAATATTGAATTTAGTGACCGGCCAGGTACGGAAATACGTTACCCAAATTTTGAGACACAGATTAGCAGCATAGCCCGATTTTCAAGCTACGCATGCGTGGAGTAGATTTTTTCGCGGCTACTCTACGCAAAGTAGCTACGCATACGTAGCGTAGGCCTTTTGAGCATCTCTGGCCAACCGTATCTAAACGCGAACAATGAAAGAAAAAAAAAGAACAGCCAGCCATTCCGCATGCAAAGAAACTAGCTAACAACCCATCTTTCCATAATCAGTCTTGCCTACACGTTTCAACTCAATCACGAGAATCATTAATAAGTCGTGTTTTATAGGATGCTCAGTAGGAATTTAGCTTAGCCATGTTTATCAAGATATGTGGAAATATCTGTGTTCGCTCACACTTTTAGTGCCCATTCTACAATGGGTCTGAATACTCTCTGAGTTTATGCCAAAATGAGTCCACCCTGATGGGCTATGAATAGGTCTTATTGTAACAAATATGCTGCACACCGACTAGTATACAAATATCAGTCCGCAGATAGAGTTATAAACACAACATGTAATTTATGTGGCGTCCCCGCCTGCAACCTATTTTTTATTCGATACCCAAGAAAACAGAAGAAAAATAAGAAAACAGAAGAAAAATAAGAAAACAGAAGAAATCAAAAAATAATAAAAACTTAAGTCGGAATTTTGTCGAAACCACTCACAAATACAAATCCGTAAAATTGAGGCCATACAAAACGGTCGTGCGCGCACCCACGCATCATCACAAAACACACCACTTTAACCTCCAAACGCCGTCTTTGCCCACGCCTAAGCCTGCCAAAATTGCCCCTTTCCGGTCGTATCGCACGTGTTTCTGCGCTTGCGTTTTTCTTTTTGTCTCCATCTATTTAGTGGTTTTCCCATCATCTTTTTCCTCGATCTTGGGCCGCCGTTTAAAACACATGTCTGGGGAGTCTATTCTGAGGGTATACCCCTACGTTTTGAAAGAGAAACCGCAATCTTTTTGGGACTATGACAACATCAACATCCAGTGGAACTCGCAAGACAAGTACGAAGTCGAGAGAAAACTTGGCCGAGGCAAGTATTCTGAGGTGTTTTTGGGTGTGGACTTGACCAGCGGCGCCAAGTGTGTAATCAAGGTGTTGAAGCCTGTGAAACGCAAGAAAATCAAGCGCGAGATCTCGATTTTGAAGAATCTTGTGGGCGGGCCAAATATCGTGGGATTACTCGATGTTGTTCGCGAGCCACAGCTGAAAACGCCGGGGCTCATTTTCGAGCATGTGGATAACGTGGATTTCCGCGTCATGTACCCGACTTTCTCCGACTTGGACATTCGCTACTACATGTACGAGTTGTTGAAGGCGCTCGACTACTCTCATTCTATGGGGATAATGCATCGCGACGTGAAACCGCATAACGTCATGATTGATCACAAACAAAGGAAGTTGCGCTTGATTGATTGGGGATTGGCCGAGTATTACCATGCAGGCACAGAGTACAATGTGCGTGTTGCTTCGCGGTACTTCAAAGGGCCGGAATTGTTGGTGGATTTCCGCTATTACGACTACCTGCTTGACATGTGGTCTTTTGGGTGTATGCTTGCCTCAATCGTGTTCAAAAAAGAACCGTTTTTCCACGGGAAGTCCAACACCGATCAGTTGGTACAGATCGTGCGCGTTCTCGGATCCGACGACCTTCATGCGTATCTTGGCAAGTACAACTTGACCTTGAGTGACGAATATGAGGACTTGGGCTACTACACTCGCCGCCCTTGGAAACGTTTCATCAGCGACAAGAATCAGCATTTGGTCTCGGACGAACTCCTTGACTTCATCGATAACTTGTTGCGGTATGACCACCAGGAGCGACTCACGGCGCAGGAGGCCATGGACCACGCGTATTTTGATCCGGTGAGAAACCTCATGCAGTGATCTGTCCGGTTCACATTGCTTAGCACTCGCTCGCAAAAGAAAGGTAGGCCCTTCGTCGGCCTGAGATCAGTTTATGCCAAATATGTGTCGCGCTCCTGGTGAAAATATCGTTCCAGTTCTGAAGTCAGTATTCCATATTGCCCTTTGAGTATTTGCGGCCTTCCTGATGCCTGTCAAGGGCGCTCCTAATGATGGAGCTGACAATGCTACTCGAATCACTCATATTTCATAAGTTTCTGTGGTACCCATGTGGGACCCATGTGGGACATGGGCCATTATGTTCAATGAAGCTCGTGTATTACATCCCAACCAGTGATTTGTATTGACACGACGCCAGCGAAATGTACAGAAGAGGCATATTATTCTTATCGCTAACAAGCTCTTGCGTTTTATATTCCTCAAAGCAAATTTTCTCTGGAAAACAAATCTGGTGCCCTGAATTCCATATTATCGTTTGATGACCTTTTCACGTCATAATTATCGGAGTTAGAAAGAAATTTTGGTTACGGTAGAGCACTAAAACTATACTGCTACTTGATTATACCGGGGCATATGGGGCAATACTAATCGCACCAAGAGAGTTTTACGTAGCGCCCTCACTTTGGGCCATTTTTGTTTTGTTCAAAGGTGATTCTATTAGAGTTTGGGGGTCCTGACTTATGCAGGTATGCGTAGTTTCACACAAGCAGTAGTCAAGTATAGAGGAAGGGGTGTGCCCCTGGATCTACGTTACAAATCAATTTACGACCTTTTCCCAGATCCGTGCATAACACTAAACCCACCTTCACTAACGAGGCCTTCACTGGTAGGTCGGGCAAGCGGTTAGTCCCAAACCGGAATACCCGTACATCTGGTGGTATCCTAACCTAACAATAGGCAGGCCGACGACGACAGCAGTTGTAAACCTATGTTATCTTGTGAAAGTAAAGAAAGCACCTAAATCTTTCAAATTCTGATGATTCTTCACAAAGTGGTTTTTTTTTTCAACAATACCTGCCGCTGAAGCGGAATGGTCACATTTTGTCACTTTATGGGATTTTTATTGCATACAACCGTATAAGGGGGAATGGTCTTGCTCGTAGCAAGTTTGGCCGAACAAAAAGGTCAAATCTGGGTCTTAGAACTTCCTAGATTTTGAAACTAACCTAGTGATGGTCAAATTGAGGAAAGTCAATTGTTTTTTTCTTAATGGTTCTTTCTCGTCACTTGAATCGCATAGACAAAACGCGATTGCGTATTATATTAAACGGTACTTTTTACACAACCAACAATTTCACATCGTGTCAGATGTAGAGTACTTGCATTTCGTGCCCTGTTTGGATTTTTGGTTTGCATTAGGCATAAATGAAAACACCACTTCGCTTGTTTTATCTCTATTGAAATAACTCTGACAAAGCACAATCCAAGTCAATTTTGTTTCTCCCTGCATTGCTCAGAGAACGAAGCCGAGTGATATTTTCAAATGGAATCAAGTTTTTTGGCGCTTTCGGTGATAGAATTTATAAGAAGTTGACATGCAAAGATATGAGGAAGTTGAAAAGCATTTGGAAAAGTTTTGGTCATGGGATTACTATGAGTTGGGACCTTCATTTAAGTAGGAGCTTGAATCTGACTTATATAGCTACAGAACGTGGGGGTTAATTGACTCTTTGTTCAAAACGCATTGCAGTTGAAGGGATGCATGATTTGTTTTTTTTTTTGGCTTGATACATCTGATTAAGGACTGGGAGCCAGAATTACTTACCTAGCCCTCCACAAAACTATACCTGAATATATATAAAACCCTAGTCAGCTTCGTTGCCTTGATATCTTGGCTTGGCTGTGTATGAGAGAGAATTAGGTTGTCATTGCCCTAGAGGCTGTACTTCCCCCACCTGCCGCTTCAACTCTCGCAACCGGAGGGTCAGTGATGTGAGCCTATCCGGTGACTCGCGCCCTCTTCGAGTGTATACCTTCTTGACAGTCTTCACAACCAATTCAATTTTCTTAGGTTTTCCGATGTTGCGTTGACCGGCGCCAACATGGAGCTAAGTTACATTGGACCTTCGGGCCCTATATGTTGCCACCAATTGCTGGTGGTCTCGCACTTGTTATAAATGAGCACTAGTACGCTGCCTTTGGTGGTCTGCCTTAGACATAGATGACATCGTATCACTGACGTGTTGCCCACCACATCAAAGAGTGGTACGCAGGACCCAAAATTGAATAGGTGAAGGGCCGTGGGGTCGTGTCTGAGTAGCCACTCTTTGTCGTACAAGTCTTTCCAGAAATTTTCTATCTTTTGACCGATTGAGCCTCCAGACAAATCTCCTTAAGCGTCTTGGGGTAAGCGGTAGCAAATCGTCTTGCTTCTTCCGGCTCAAAGACTTATGTGATGTAGGGCTGTTTCGCCACAGCATATGCTGGGCTTTTGTAGGTTACCTCGCGCCAGGCATTAATGTATTGAATCTCATTGGATGAAAAAGTCCAGTGCAATTTTTTTTCAAAAAGATCGGTCTTTCCGAGGAGAAATTGGAGCCAGTGAAGTCTCCCGGTTTTAAGGACTCGCGTATACTCATTCCCCACGAGAATATTAGCCATGTGATGGAAGATGTTCACCCTTAAATATTGGATGAAC
>JAKTUB010000075.1:27735-39878 GCA_030556465.1 Metschnikowia picachoensis
GGTCAGACTAAATAAAGGCATATCTCTCTCGGAGTAAAGAAAGCACGGGGATTAGAATATTGGCACCTTTTATGACATTCAAAAGAGAGATTTTACCATTTTCTATCTAATGGCAAGATATTTTTCTGGCAACGCTCGCCATTTCAGCGCCTTGTCAATCTTTATTCTCCGGCTTGAATGATGTGGAAACAAAAAGACGAACCAGTTTAAACTAAAGTACAATTGAGAGTTTTGCAGTTCTCAAATCCCTAAGAGTGATAAGAAACGAGGCTGAGACAATCTTCGAAGAAGAATACGAGGTGGTGGAAGTTGGCGAAGGTGAAGGCACACTGATCGCCTGCAGGTCACAGAATCGGATGGGCAAAGTGATCATGACTGTAACGACGACGATGATGACCTGTTGGGAATTCTTGCGACAATTTAAGCTCAGGCTGTTAGCTACTCACAAGGTCCGTTTAAAGGCTAGAAACAAGAGACGTAGAATGGGGATCATAACTGGTGCACGTATGGGAAAAAGCAAAGTAGCATATCGACTGAGGCACGAGCAGCCTCGCCATGTTCAAGGTGAACGATCAGGAGCATCAGTGTTGCATCGAATATGACGTACATGTCAGATTGGGATTCGGATACGTATATCCGATCCTGTACGATGTGTACGAAAGTACGTTGAATACGATGTGACGAAAGTCGTGTTTTTACCAATGTTTTGGGGATAATTCGGCATCATCTCGATGAACGCCAGAATTATAAGCTATTCCGAAATTTATTTTGTGATCTCTTTCGACGGTCTGGTAAGTTGTTTTGAAAAATTAGTTTTGCGAAAGCTTGTCAACTTAAATCACGATTTCCATGGCAGCCGGATTTTTGCCTTTGCTTGTTCTCGCTGCATCACATGAATCTCCATCCATTTCTCCACTCTTCATCCAGCTCATCGAGCTCATCCAGCTCATCCAGCTCGCCCTCGCCGTCAGAACTTGAAGGAGTTCCCTTCGAGCCCGATAATCTATACTTGAGAAACGCCAACATCTTCACCATTTCCCGGGATACTCGATTTCTTTTCTTCGTAACAACATCATTCATGCGGGAGAATGACGACTCGGAGGATGCGGACATAGCCGGTATGGCCAAGTAATCCTTTGCTTTACCAAAAAGAACGGGGTATGAGCCTTTTTGGCTTGATATAAATCAGTTACACTCTTGTAGCGCCCATCTCTTTTCGTAGAGAGGTATAGTTCAACTTCGTTCACCTGAGCGACAGACCGCTCGTCGTCACTGAAAAGTGACAAACTAACGGATGCTTCTTCAGACGACAATTGAGTTCTGGCCCCCACCCCACTATCTGAGGTGTGAGAAGCGCCACAACTCTGCTTATTGTCGTAGACTCCCTTATAGCGATGGAAGCATCTTTGTATCGCTCATCTACCCGAGTAATGATATTATCAGGGAACCCTCTTCGTCTGAAACACTCGAGCTACATTCGAGGATCAAGAACAGAAGCAAAGTAAAGGCTCAACATCCGACCAGTATCAGTATCATATATAGGATAGTATGAATAGAGTTTGTGCTAGGCTTCCCATTTTCCTTTAACTAGGTACGGATTCGACGCTTCGAGGTCGTCCGAAGTAAAATTAATAAGTTCCTTCAAAACCTTTTGAATGTAAGAAATGGTCAAATGAACAGTTGCTCGCTTGGAAGCCTGAAGCGGAAGAGTTGGCTCGTGATAGATGGAACGAACTTTCTTCAAAGTCGTCAAGTAATCCCATTCCGATGAGCTGATTTCGAGAACATCAAGATCAATGGGAGGTAACAATAATTAATTCTCGCAAGGGAATAGAATGACCTTTCCCGCAATCCACACTTCTACGCCCACCGAAGAGACAAATTAGCCCAAAAAAAACTCACGAACCATGTACGAAATCGTACTTTGTTATAGACGAAAGTACGATACGATGAGCCATCGTGTTCGTACCATCGTATAGCCCCAAATACGATGGTGTACGAAAAGCTCGCAATACCGAGGAGCAGTGATGTGCGTTTCGCCGTAATTACGCGCGTAATGCATTTTTGTCGGCGTAAAGTTGAAATTTGTATGCGTAACCGTCTACGTAATGCGTAATGAAATTTTGAGGACCCGCGTATTGTTCTGCGTTTCAACGTATTACGCGAGTAATTGCGTATCGAGTATTTTAGGCGGTTTGATATGGGATACAGACTCTTAGAGTAATTTTACAGGTTGATTTCTACTACAAGGATCTTTAAACAAATTTTTATTCACATCAAGCTTAAAGGGCTGCGGTAACATCGCTTTATGGATCGCGTTGGGTCTCATTGCCCCCATTTTCTTGAGCGCGCGTGCCCAATTGTGCGTCCATGGTTGTTGAAGAATTTAGAACTTCCATGAAGTTTGAAGCCTCATCAACCAATACCGTCTCATCAGGAGGTTTTCCACAAGGCCTCCGAAGTCCGAGCGGCTTTATCGTGAATGGAGCTAACCGATTTCTTTTTTATTTTTGATAATAATTTTTCAAATTCGAGAGAAGAGCGACTCCGAATGCCCTGACATTGCTGTTGGCCAAGTAATCCTTTGCGATTCAACTCGTAATTGGGTATTTTGGGCTTCCGGTTTAACCCGCTTCATTAGTGAAATGGATCCCTACACCGTTTGAAGTAAGCGGCAAACCATGAACTGAGCAAGAAGTTTTGAACGTTCTCGCAAAGATCTTAATGGCGTAAGAGAAATTGTAGACTGTAAGACCATAACAATTTTTGGAAGCGAGAGGAATCCTGCTACATACTCGAGCGAGTTACACAATTTGCAAATGTCCGAAAAGTGATCATACGTCAGATATAGTATGTTGAAGAGAATTTGGGTCGATTTCTAGATGTGGCCGAAGGTGTGTTTAAGACGTTTCAGAAAGAGCCGATGTTGCATGTTCTGTAACGTCTTTATTGTCCACGCAAATTTCATGCCCGATCACCAGAGAAACTGTATGAGGGCAGGGTATTTTGCTTTTTCCCCTTCAAAGATAGTTTTCTGGATAGCTTCTAAGCTTTATACAAAGCTTAAAAAGAACATTACGCAAACCTTAAGCATTACGCAAAACGATACGCAATCGACTACGCGAGGCTCGAGTAATCGTAACAACTTGCGTAATACGTAGTAAACGTTTTGTTACGGTAATACGTCGACGTCGAGCAAAAGGAAATTACGCACAACACTGACGCGGGCCACTACGCACCAACGCCAACTCCAAGTCACGTGCAACAGAAAGATAAACCGATAACTCAAAAGTGACCCACTTTAGGCAGTCAAATTCGAACCCATATAATGCCATCAGCCAAAGAAATCGGGGCACACCTCAACGACTCAACGCGAGAAACCCTTTTTGCAAATTTGTCTTCCGTCCACAGCCACAACAGCTTGCTTGTAACCACGCGAGAGGTCTCAAAGCTCCTAAATTACTTATCTCCGTTTCTGGCTCTCAGGGCCAAAGGCGGTCTTGAGAAAACTTTGGTGATCGATGGTGTCACTTCCGTAGAGGAATTTCGAACCATGTGTTCGGCCTATAAAACATTTACTGTGATCATAGCTGGGGACGATGATGGAATATGTCAATTGAAGAAGCTTTGGTCGTTGCTAGATCACCAAAAATCGGTGACTGTGAACTTGATCGTCAAAGATTTTGGAAAAGCCTTTTACGACCTGCTTTTGCTGGATGTGCTTGGTGTGAAGAACACTACGTTCGAACAGTTGTCGGGCCTAGACACCGCAGGCGGGATAATGCGCTTAACTAGCAATTGCAATCTTTTACCGTGGAAAGTGTATCCTACTTTGATCCACGACTTTGTGTTTTCGCTGAATATGGTCCATGGCGGGCTACCCGCGTACCTTGAAAACCCCTTGGAAGTTGAGTCTTGCTTGAGTACTATGGTTGTCGATATCTTGTCCGCAACAACGTCTCTCCC
The DNA here is from genome assembly GCA_030556465.1 of Metschnikowia picachoensis. Taxonomy (NCBI): domain Eukaryota; kingdom Fungi; phylum Ascomycota; class Pichiomycetes; order Serinales; family Metschnikowiaceae; genus Metschnikowia; species Metschnikowia picachoensis. Next base: position 31,702 of record JAKTUB010000075.1, read on the forward strand.
GGAGGTCATGAAGGTCAAGAATGTTTTTTCAAAGGGCGATCATTCCAGCTTGTTGGTCAGAAATTTTCTCGACGATAGGTTTTCCGCGTTGCTCTCGCAATTCTCTTACCCACAACAGGAGTTTTATCTCAAACAGCTCTCGGGCAATACAGACTTGGTGGTTCTAGAAAGAAACATCGACTATTTTCCTCTTATAATGACGCCCATGAACTATATGGGGCTCTTGGACGATACTTTCGGTGTTGAAGATGAACTCAATAGTATTCTTTCCACGAAAGATGTATTAGATGACGAATTGTACCGAAGTCTAAAGCATCTCAATTTTGGCTCCATTGGAGTGAAACTCAACACCCTTGCAAGAATGCTACAGCTGGAGTTGGGAAACGGCGATAACACGCAAGACCTCGCAAAAATCAAGCAGTTGATGAAAAATCTAGGCACCTTGACCTCGAAGCAGGAAATGGTTAGAAAACATACCAGATTGAGTGAGACTATCCTTGAGCGCATTAAGTCCAACACTAATAGCGGCTCAAAGTTTGACTCACAACAAATTTGGCTAGAACTCCAGAATGAGATTTTCGAGCTTGACTACAAGAACCAGCTCAAAAGGCTTCATTCGATGATAGACCAATGCATGCCATTTGACATACTCATGGGGCTCGTGGTCCTTATCTCGTTGACCAATGACGGAATACGCCAGAACGATATGGATAATATCACGAAATCATTTCAGTTGTTGTTTGGCTTGAGGAGCAGTTTAACACTCAGGAAACTTTTCGACCATAACATCATCAAAGTCAACACGAAAGGGTCTGATTTTTTCGGCAGTTTCACATTCGCCAAAACAGAGATAGAAACCACAACAGTCTCCACTCTGGCCAAAACTCCAGGAGGCGGCCAAACAGACAACGATGTCGGCTACGAAGACGTGGCATTTGTTGGAGTTTCGTCCGGCCAAGACGTGTATAAAAGCACCTACACGTTGATTAGTAAATTCTGGAACCTCCATCCCGTGGAAGAGGAACAAGGGTTGCCCCTGGCCATAGAGCAGCCTCTGGATTATAAGCAGCCTTCATTCGCCCTCCCTTCAGCGACTGTGCCCCTCACCGCCAGGCTCCTAGAGGCCCTTTACACTAGGGATTTCCTCACATACAAGCCCGTCAATAACACACTGAGGCGGCCCAACTGGAACAACCTCAACCTCGAGACTATGCTCAAGGGCCTGACTGTGGACAAGAATATATGCGACAATCTGGATAATAGGAAGCTCAGCAGCGACAGAAGGAAACTCGAGCAAAAATACGTCCTATTGGTGCTACTTGGAGGAATAACCAAAAGCGAGATAAGCGTATTCCAGCACTTACAGGCGAAGCTAGACAGACACATTCTTGTAGTCACTACAGGAGTTGTCAACAGCAAAGACTTCTGGGAAACAATGAAGTAAAGAGTAAAAAGTCCACATTCTAAAACGAAATTCTGCACCACCTATGCATAGGGTTAATAAACCAATGTCATATAAGGCGAGGCAATCTACCACATCTTTCATGTCAACAAATTCATTCAAACATTTATTCAATGCATATAAGTTATATGGTATATGGAATATGGAGCAGTCAGTGAAACACCCCTCAGACCGAGTCTTCAGCCTCCTTTTCCGCCTTCAACTTGGCGTAAAATGCGTCTCTCTTCTCAACAATAGGCTTGTGCTCGAATTGCCAGTAAAGGCCAGCCATGGCAAAGCCGACGCCGAAGCCAACGGTAATATCCGTGATAATCTTCTTTCTCAAAGTACCGGTGATGGGTGCGATAGCCATTTGTGAATGTTTATTCGTAGTATATCTATCACGTTGATGGCTTTTTCGCGGGCCGCTTAATGCTAGCAACAGACATCTCCTGCGTAGGATATCCAGTTTGGAGCCAATTAGATCGCACAAATTATCGAACCACACAACATCAGCGTGGTGCACTGGTGTATTTGTTTTGGCTAAGGTGCAAATCTCACCTCTAAATCATCCGTCAAACGCCATCTCGAATCAAACAAGATGATTTCCAGAGTCGGATTGAGAGCTCCAAGAGCCACCAGAAACTTTCAAACAAGTGCTATTGCAAGGAACTCTGTGTACGGATCGCCAAAGAGCGGCGTTTACTCGAACTTGCCATTTAAAGTGAAGACGAAAACGATTCCTTTCGGTCTTGGGTGGTGGGGCACCTATGGGTTTTTCTTTGCCTTCCCCTTCTTGACCGCCTACTGGCACTTGAAGAAGTCCGGCAGCTTGGCCTAATGTATACGATCAGAAAATAAACGTTCAAATATTCGAGTTGACATATTATGTCTATGCATAGAGATAGAAAGATAGTGGTTTTGTTGATGAGTCAGGTAGAAGTTCCTGATGAGACTGGCCTGTAGGCATCAGATGTGTGCATGCGAGAAAAACACGTCCCGTGGGACTTAGACTTCGAAACGGACTCTCTTGACTGTTCTTTGCTTCTCAATATTGGCCCGCTTCAAACTAGATTTGCCAGGGATAAGGGCCCCATTCATCGGGCTTGTAGGCGGGCTGTGTCTGATGTCCGATTCGTTGAGCGTCAATTCAGGGTCGTAGCCATCCCCATCGTCCTCGTAGGAAGCTCCAAACAGATCCAATGTCGGTTCATTTGTGTCGTCTTCTGGCATAATACTTTCGAAGCCAGTCGATTCAAACGTAAGTCCCAAGCAACTAGCCAAACTCTGGGCCGGCTGTGGCACGATTGGGTCCATCGCTGGCGGGATCTCCTTGTGTTCAATCTGATCGTGGACAGGTTTGACTGATTCGTGGACTTCGCCCCATTTTTCAATGGCTATCAAGAACATGTGGTCCGAGCCTTCCTCAAATATGCTGGACGCGTCGGTGAATTTAGGATCCGGGCATATTTGTATGATCGCCGGCGAAGCGAACTGTTCAGTCGGGAGACATGGAGGCGGGCCGGCTTCCTTGAACATTTGCTGTTGAGTCAAAGCTTGTTCATCAAGAAACCTCCTCACTTCTCGAAGACGGTCAACATACTGTTCTTTTTTGGATTCGAAATCTTCTTTACTTTCCATCATGGCGTTCTCGCTCACAAGATTGATATCCAGAATCAAACTATGTCGAAGGAGTCGGGTGGCTTGAAGCGTGGCATGGGCCTTCGGCAGGACGGCATGGACTTTTTCCGATACTTCCTCCAACGATATGATATATTGAAGAAGATAATTGCTTTCACGCAAAATCAAGTCCCTTGTGATCCTTGCCTTATCCGGCTGGGTCGAGCTGCCTAGAGAGGTGGCCTGGATAATGAACTTCTCAACCCTGACCAAAGTATCCTTTGGGAAGAGATCCAGCCCAGCGCTCGTTTTACCGCACACCCACGTTTTGAACAAGTTGATCAAATTCTGTCTCGTGGGCGTGTCGTCAATGATCAGGTATGTCTCGGCGAAAAGCTTGTACAAATTCGTGGCAAACATCAAGTTATAGGGGCTGCCAATGTTCTTGACAATGGAGTCCATCAAGTAGAATGTGTAAAGTTTATATTTGGGCAAAATCTTCATCATTCTTTCCTCGATTAGCTCCACAATCTCCTGGGCATTGTCAACAAATCTCTCGGCCAAACTGGTGAGTTCCACGATCAAGGCTCTTGAGTTGAGCGTTAGTGAAGCAAGTAGGTGTTGGAAGTACTCGGCGCTGAATGCGTCCTCGGTGGTGGTGTCTTTCCAAGCTTCTTCCATTGTTTGTAGCATTTACTATTTCAGTGACGATGGTCACTTGCTCTGTTGTCACAACCAGGTCTACAATATCCCCAAATCGTTCAATAAGTAAGCAGAGTGGCAGTAAAGAAAACAAATGAGCTCGAAAACTGCGCACTCGTATATAAAGGGAAGGGGCTGGCGTTTAAAAGGAATCAGCTTGCACAGCGTATATATTTGAAAAGCTTTTTCGACTCTGTTGATGTACACGCCTGCGAGTATGTGTGTGTGTGCAGGATGTTGATGCGAAGCGGTTCGACGTCTCTTTGGGCAGAAGTCACAAAATAAGTCACGAATTACTTGATTTTTGGCTTTCTTGAAATATCCCGAAATGCGCTTTCATAAGTGGTCGCTAAGATCTGGCTCAGGATAAAATTTTCCCGGGAAAAATGGTACTTTGTTCATTGAGTGGACATGACAACCCAACATGTTACGCGTGCGGACTGCATCTACTAAGTGGCCTGGAACATGAGTGGTCAGGTTTGGCAGACATGATAAAACATATAGGAAAAGGGGAAAATCGATAAAAAAACCAGTGTTTATTCGAGTTTTCGGGCTTATATTTACCGAAAAGCCGTCATTTTCTCGCAAAAATCTCGTCCTTTTCCAAATCCATATGACCTCGCTAGACAAGGGCTTAATCTTGATCTTGATCTTGATCAGTTTGCTCACTCAATCATGGCAGTCTTGGTGGAACCTACGTATAATGTAGGCCGTAACCGGGCGCGCGGTCGTGACCGGGCCGAAATTTGCCAACGAGTCATTTCGGCCGCCGCTGCGACTTATATTGAGCCGTTTGCTGCTCACTTGCATAAGTGCAAATTTAGCGTATACAATAATTGCTAGACTCCATAGATAATGTTGAGACAAGCTCTTACCAAACAATGCGGTGTGTCGCGCCAGTTTTCTGTTTCTGCCAAAGCAATGAGGAAAATTAAGGTGCAAACGCCCATTGTCGAGATGGATGGAGATGAAATGACGCGAATCATCTGGGCCCGTATTAAGGATAAGTTGATCAACCCATATTTGGACGTGGACTTGAAATACTACGACCTTGGCATTGAGGCTAGAGACAAGACCGATGACCAGATCACCGTGGATGCTGCTAACGCCATTAAGACCTATGGCGTTGGTGTGAAATGTGCCACCATCACGCCTGATGAGGGCCGTGTGGCCGAGTTTAACTTGAAGAAAATGTGGTTGTCGCCTAACGGCACGATCAGAAACATCTTGGGCGGAACTGTTTTCAGAGAGTCCATCATCATCCCAAGAATCCCTAGATTGGTGCCTGGATGGGAAAAGCCAATTGTTATTGGCAGACACGCCCACGGCGATCAGTACAAAGCCACCGACTTGGTGATTGAGGAACCGGGAAAGTTGGAGGTAGTTTTCACACCCAACGCGGGCGGCGAGAAAATCACAAAGACAATCTACGACTACAAGGGCCCCGGCGTGGGCTTGGCCATGTACAACACCGACGAGTCCATCGTTGGCTTCGCGCACTCGTCTTTCAAAATGGCTCTTTCCAAGAACTTGCCTTTGTACTTGTCGACCAAGAACACTATCTTAAAGAAGTACGACGGTCGTTTCAAGGACATTTTCCAGGACATTTACGACAAGGAATACGCCGCGCAATTTGAGCAGAAGGGCTTATGGTACGAGCACCGTTTGATTGACGACATGGTCGCTCAAATGATCAAGTCCAAGGGCGGTTTCGTCATGGCCTTGAAGAACTACGATGGTGATGTGCAGTCGGATATTGTTGCACAAGGGTTCGGTTCTCTTGGTCTCATGACTTCGGCCTTGATGACCCCAGATGGAAAGGCCTACGAGTCCGAGGCTGCCCATGGTACTGTCACCAGACACTTTAGACAACACCAGAAGGGTAAAGAAACGTCGACCAACTCGATCGCTTCCATCTTCGCTTGGTCCAGAGGTATTGCGCAGAGGGGAAGATTGGACGGTACCCAGGACGTGGTGGACTTTGCCAACAGCTTAGAGCTGGCTACCTTGGCCACTGTTCAGGAAGACGGTATCATGACCAAAGACTTGGCTTTGGCTTGTGGCAAGATCAACCGTGAGGCCTATGTCACCACTACTGAATTCTTGGACGCGGTCTCGGACAAATTGAAGTCTTTCCAGGCATGAACCTGAGGCCTGAATGGGGTTTGGACCTTGACTTATGGTCTACCTTGCACATACGCGAATACATTTAGATCAACACGCACATTTACGTTTATACATAGAATGGGTAGGTTTCGGTCACGTCTGGTTATTCGTCCACTTTGGGAACTGCATGTTAGTGGGGTGCTTTTTAGCTATTGTGGCTGTATTCAGTTTGGTACGTTATACAAGAGGTTGTAACTTTGCAGGGATACTAAGAGATAGAGAAACTTCGGTTTTTGGTCCTTCTTTGTTTGTTTGCTTGTCACATCCGTGAAACGGCTAAAGGCTGATGAGTTCTATTTATAAGTACTTCTTTTTGCTGGATAACCTTTGATCTGTCCATCCAGGCAATTTACTTTTCCCTGATTTTTGCATTGGATTTCGTTTTTATTACTTATGAGGGATGTAGCCGATGTTCAAATAAAACTTGTCGAGAGTCGATTAGTGAAAAAGGGAAAGTAGGCTTTATGACCAAAAAGCCCGGTGATTGTTAGGTCGGAGAGACGCACGAATGCGGACACTATATATATCAACTCGGCCGCCCTAGAAAAGGCTAGAAAAGGGTGGAGGGTAGTCAGTTTTTCCCCTCTTAGGGCGTACTCATCACTTTCTCATCAAGTTTTTATCGTACATTCTCCTGTTTTAGCTCAATCAATTATCGTTATATTCACTCGACTCGAGTAACTCACGTTCAATCATATTGTCCAGGATTATTCCTGACAGTGATCGATACTTCAAAAAGAGCATATCGTCGAAAAAAAAAGATGCAAAATCTTCATAAAAATGGTCGTGACCATACATATATGTACATCTCACCAGCATTGGTGGCAACAAATAGGGCACAGGGGTCCAATACACCTTTGCACTATGGTGGCGCCAGTCAACGCATCGGAAATGTTGAGCAAAGTAAATTGGTTGTGAGGACCGTCAAAAAGGTATACTCTCAAAGACGGCGCGAATCACCGAATTTTTAACCTCCCTTCAACATTACTTACCCATACCTCCCCTATATGGAGGAGTCCGGACATCCTTCAATCTGGGGGCGCTCGGCCGTCGGCCTCCCTGTTTGCACAAAGCAAGGATTAGTATGATACATTGGGCTGTTCGACCTTTACACCAGCTGGCAAGTCTGCTTGTAGAAATCACCGGATGGGCTCATATTACTGACCCTTCTCTTGCGAGAGTTGAAGCGGCGGGCGGGGGAAGCACAGCCTCTAGGGCGATGACAACCTAATTAATTCTCATACGCAGCCAAGCCAAGATATCAACGCAAGGCAAGGCCGCGAAGCTGACTAGAGGTTTACATATATTCATGTATAGTTTTGTGGAGACCTGGGTAAGCAATGACACCCAGGCCGTAATCAGATGTGTAACGCAAAAAGACAAAGATAATGATTTTTTTTTTTGCTTGATACATCTGATTAAGGACTGGGAGCCAGAGTTGCTTCCCTAGCTCTCCAAAAAACTATATATGCATATATATAAAACCTTAGCCAGCTTCGCTACCATGCCTAGCGGCGTGGCTGCGTGTGAGAACTAATTCGGTTGTCATCGCCCTGGAGGCTGTACTTCCCCCACCTGTCGCTTCAACTCTCGCAACAGAAGGGTCAGTAATACGAGCCCATCCGGTGATTCGCGCCGTCTCAAAGAGTACACTTTTTCGACGGTCTTCACAAACCAATTTAATTTTCTTGAGTTTTCCGATGATGCGTTGACCGGCGCCAACATGGAGTTAAGATGCATTGGGCCCTCAGGCCCTATTTGTTGCCACCAAATGCTGGTAGTCTCACACTGATTATAAATGTGCGCGAGTATGCCGTCTTTGGTGGTTTGACTGAGACAGAGATGACATCGCATCACCGACATGTCGCCTACCACATCAAATAGCGGTACGTAGGACCCGAAATTAAAGAGGTGAAGGGCCGTGAGATCGTGTCTGAGTATCCACTCCTCTTTGTACAAAACTTTCCAGAATTTCTCCCACCTTTTGATCGATTCGACCTCCGGGCAAATCTCCTGAAACCGTCTGGGGGTAAGCGGTAACAAAGCTTCCTGTTTCTTTCGACTCAAAGACTTATACTGAACCTGACTGACCTTTTCCGCCACGGCTCGGGGCAACCAACCGTCAGCCACCGTTTCCATAAGCGTGGACTCCGATGTGATGTAGGGCTGTTTCGTGACATCATATTCTGTGTTTTTGTAAGTTACTTCGCGCCAGGCTCTGATGTAGTGGATTTCATTGGAAGAAAAC
>JAKTUB010000076.1:3116-39849 GCA_030556465.1 Metschnikowia picachoensis
ACAAAAAGAAAAAAAAAAAAAAAACCCCACCTTTCATGCGACCCCCCGCACAGTCTCAACAATTCCGGGGCTATCCTGGGAAGGTGGTTTTTCGGGAAGATTTAAGGCCAGGCACCACATTCTTTACCAACGACGGAATTGTGAAGTTTCTTGTTTATCAAATTCATACTTCAGGTACTAAGAAACCGATTCTGCTTTTCTAATTGGTTATCAACGTGTATTGAACCCTTTCACCGCCACGTTTTAGAATTGGAAACCCCCACTCTTTCAACATGCCCACAGATTCAGAAAGAGCGTTGATCAAAACAGCATTGGACTTAGATCCCTGGTTGGAACCTTACACAGACGCGCTTGTTGGTCGTCAATTACAATGCCGCCAATGGGAAGAAACACTTGCCAAAAATGAGATCTCACTCTCGCAGTTTGCGTCGTCGTATGAGAAATATGGCGTGCACGCTAACAAAGACACAAAAGAGATCTTCGTTTACGAATATATTCCACGCGTCTCAAGTGTCTCGTTGGTGGGTGACTTCAATGGCTGGGACACCGAAAGCCACCAGTTTGAGCGTGTAAGTGAGTACGATTTGTGGCACTTGAAAATTCCTCCCACGGAATCCGGCGATTTCGCTATTCCCCACGATTCTCGGTACAAGATCTCCATGGTGACTTCTTCAGGAGAGCGCATTTACCGGCTTGACCCTTGGGGTACGAGAGCAACCCCTTCCACAGAAAACTCGCTCTATGAGGGCCGGTTTTGGAACCCGCCTGCGAAATATACTTTCAAGCACGCAAGGCCTAAGTTCGCCGCCCATGATGGCATCAAGATCTATGAGGCGCACGTAGGAATCTCGCTGCCAGAGCCAAAAGTTGCCTCGTATAAGGAATTCACCGAAAAAACGTTGCCTCTCATTCATGAATTGGGCTACAACACTATTCAGTTGATGGCCGTTATGGAACACGCGTACTACGCGAGTTTCGGATACCAGGTTACAAATTTTTTCGCGGTCTCGTCGCGGTACGGTACGCCCGAAGAATTGAAAGAGTTGATTGACACCGCCCACAAGTTGGGTATCCGTGTTTTGCTTGACGTGGTGCACTCTCACAGTCTGAAAAATGTCGACGACGGATTGAATAACTTCAATGGCACAGACTTTTATCTCTTTCACGGCGGCACCAAGGGTACACATGAGCTTTGGGACTCTCGGCTTTTCAACTACCTGAACCACGAGACGTTGCGGTTTCTTTTGTCCAATCTCAAATTTTTCGTGGAGGAGTACCAATTCGACGGGTTTCGGTTTGACGGAGTCACTAGCATGTTATACCAGCACCACGGGCTTGCACACGCTTTTACGGGCGGCTACGATGAGTACTTTAACCCTGATTTGGTTGATCAAGATGCAATCGCATATCTTATGCTTGCTCACAGATTGCTTGCGGAAATCAGCGCTCAAAGCGGGGATTATGACTTCATTACGATCGCGGAGGACGTGAGCGGTATGCCTACCTTGTGTTTGCCAGTCGACGAGGGAGGGATTGGATTCAATTACCGCTTGTCGATGGCAATTCCAGACATGTGGATAAAGATCTTGAAACACCTCCAAGACGAGCAGTGGGACCTTGGCAACATCGTATTCACACTCACGAACAGGCGCCACGGCGAGAAATGCATCAGTTACTGTGAGTCTCATGACCAGGCATTGGTGGGCGATAAAACGCTCGCCTTCTGGCTCATGGACAAGGAGATGTACACGCACATGTCGAAATTGCTGCCCATGACACCGGTCGTTGCCCGTGGACTTGCGTTGCATAAAATGATACGTTTGATAACGTTTGGTTTAGGTGGAGAAGGCTACCTCAACTTCATGGGCAATGAGTTCGGCCACCCAGAATGGTTGGATTTCCCTCGAGAAGGCAACCAGGAGTCCTATCACTACGCGCGGCGGCAGTACAACTTGGCACAGGACAAGTTGTTGCGGTACGCATACTTATTCGATTTCGACGCCGCCATGCTTGCCTTGGACACTAAGTATGGGGTGTTGAACTCTGCGCAGGCATATGTTTCTTTGAAGCATGATGGTGACAAGGTAGTAGTTTTCGAGAGAGCAGGCCTCTTGTTTGTATTCAACTTTCACCCAACAAGCTCATTTCCGGACTACAAGGTTGGTGTCGAGACTGCAGGAGAGTACCGTATCGCGCTCAACTCGGACGCCGAGAACTTTGGTGGTTTCGATCGTGTGACGGAAGAAACATCGTATTTCACTTCGCCTGAACGCTGGAACGATCGGAGCAATGCGTTGTTCGTCTACCTCCCGTCGCGTACGGCGCTCGTATTCCAATTGCGCGAAAAAGTCATGTGAATAAAGGCAAAGCATCCAACATACAGACACTTACAACTTTAACACGACGTGATTTCTGAATATTGGCAAGAACTGAACCTTTATTCTAGCCTTGGCTTGTGCGTTCAGGCCTCTACGTGCAGTGAAGATGGTAATATTGTCACGTGGCATGGCTGAGTTTAGCCAGCGCACGACAGTTGCGCGCTACAGAGTTTTTCATCTGTGAGATGGGGAGCTCCCCCTCTTCTTTTTCTCCTTTAAGGATCCTGAACCTAGTGTGATTCAGACATCCTAAGTATAGTATATATACTTGAATTTACTTGAACTATATCTGAAAAATATAAACAAGGGGCACATTGATGTATTTTCTTAGTCTAGATCAGTGGCATCGTAGGATGCCCCAAAAGGATAGTAATATGTCTGCTTTTTCGAATCTTGTTTTTCTTCGTAATGCATCTGAAGCTGAGTACGCTCAAGTTCGTCCACAATACGATTAGACATAGGAAGAAAGCCTGTAGGGTAAAAGCGATTATGTGTATACAATTGCTGTTTTATGCACTGGGATATCATTGATAGTCTAGATCTGCAAAAAATCTGACCTGGAAGTGTTGAAACGAGGTCTGACAAATTGATCTTTGCAGCATCTCGTAGCGCGACCGAGCTTTAATCGGCTGAACAAAAGCATCCCGACGATTTTTTTTCTTTAGTTCTTGAACAGCTTTTGATAGCTTGATAAAAACGAGAAGTTTTCTGCGGGCGCATAATCAACATAATTTGTAGGAGGTTAAAATAAGGTCAATGTCTATGATCGCGACCAGGGCCTCTAATGGTGATGTTGGTTTTATCCTGGTGACTTGAACTGCTACCCAAGCGCGATCGAGGTTGAGGCCTGAAAAAACAAATCGAGAAAGAGGACTTGAAGCAGGTGGATCGACAAGGCACGCTAGACGATTGTAACTTGAACTTGACAATAGCAAGTCTCCGACGATTGTTGTTCAAAAATATTTGCCACAGACGTGTCAGGTTTGATCCATTAATGTTTAACGAGGATGCATGATTGTGTCATCGTTATTATTGCTGGCTTTCCGCGTAGGTAGTTCTCTTGAGGTGAAATACGACTACTTATATAGTAATCAATAAGAGTGTATGTAGAAACTTTATCGACTAAGCCAGCATGACTCGATACGACAGACGACTGACAAATGTGAGAGTACACGCGTGTGCGAAGCGCGATAGCGAGACCCTGACAAGACTTGATGTGGGAAAAATAAATTTCCTAGAAAAAATTGTTTGAATATGGCAACCTATACATGACCCATAACCTCTTTACCACAACCAAAGGGTTATTATTTAACAGATCTGGCAAAAGAACCCACGACCAAACAGTTCTGCCATGTAGATTCCTATGTGCAAATGACAAGTTTTGCTGTTGACAGATCTTCACGATTGTTCGTGAGTTCGGCGAGAAAAAGATAATGCTAGGGATGATAATTTATGCGAAAGGAAGTGTTGATCCATTATACTTGAACAGCAACAATGAGACCAATTGATGCAAATCTTTGTCTGATAGATAATCTGGCTCAGGATTCCGACAGCTGGCCGCATAACGCGTGCCATACCCCCAATGCGCACTTCAGCTAACTGCTGTCCCCACTGTCGCCGAGAGATGCACTGTCGTTTATATACTGCCTTACTAATCTCGCTCTTATCTCGAGTGCTCTATGATGCATTAAGGCGCGATGTTCAGTCAGGGATTGAACAGGGGCATGGAACCTATGAAATATCGTGAAGTCACATGATCAGGCCTCAATGACGGACCGTGAAAGCACCGCCCCGTTGGCCTTGGTTTTAGTCTCTAATAAATCCAATATGTTCAGGCGGGTCTGACACTTCAGGATCACACGCGCGGTCAAGGTCTTTAGTGTCTGGAAACAGGGCGAAAGAGGCTCAATGAATCGAGCGGCAAGCCGCAACGAGTGGATATTGATTGGCCAAATCCGCATGTCACAATCGTATGTTTGCATGATTCCAGCAACTTCGCGCGCCAAATTCTCGTTATAGTTTCTGGGGAATTTATGTTTTTCCTTACCAATAGACGCCGAGTCTGCCGCATGTAAGTTATCCGTCAAGGCAGCATGGAGAAGAATGCGTGCGAGGCGATGATTGATCGCAGTAATGGCAGTTTTCTCGTCTTTGAAATAGATTCGTGGGAAATCGCGGTCAGACGGCGGCGGCGCATATATCAACGGCTTGAGGTAAATGGGCATGCGTTTCTCAAACTCGTCAATTTTGTCCTTAAGTTGTTTCCAGCGATGGAACCGCTTACTCGTCAAAAATTCATCGCGCGTGATCACATCTTTTTGGTTGTAAAAATCGTTCACCAAAATGAACAACAACGTGATTTTGTGTAGCCACCACGTGGTTTTCTCGCTGGTCACGACAAAGCTCAGATAATTTTCAGCAGCGTCCACGAGGCTCGTTTTCTCATGCAAAAACGCGTCATAGGAGTCATAATCATCATACGTTGGGTCTAATAGTCGCCACATTTTCTCAATGGAGAACGTGCTGGCACACTCGAGCTTGAGAGACAAAATAAGGTCACATACGACCGTGGCCCAAAGACAGGCGCAGTGGAACGGCAGTTTTTTTAAAACACACACGGACTTGTCTGTGCGGGACATAATCGTGGCCAAAATACCACCAGCGCCCTTCACATACACAGAATCAACCTCCACGAAAAACATCTCGTAAATGCATAGAAGATTTGTACTCACGAGACACCGCGCGAGAATTTTCCCGTCCGGGTCTGCCAGGCGGTCTAAAGCGACGTTCTTACCGACCAGGTATACGCATTTCCGGTAATAATCATAGGGACACAAGGCATCTACCGAGGAAGGGTCCATGCGTTGCAGGATAAGCAGGCTTAGGCACAAAATCAGATCTAGGATCATGCGAGTCTCGTCATAAAGCGCTAGCTCAGATACGATTACTTGGAAAAACTTGTGCACCAAGAACGTATCGATGAAAATGGCTATCTTGTGCACGAAGAAATCAAACAAATAACGTTCTAAGGGGCTTTCAAGCACTAATTGGCTTTGCTTGCGAATATCTGCGCGTGTCACGTCTATACCCAAAATCTGCTGGAAATTCGCATATGTCTCATCGAAGCTATACTCATCCGCGACAACTTTCCCTTTCCTGGGCCCGTTCAGCTTGCTTTCCGCTGGGTCACTGACAAGCTGGTTTATTTTCGGTCTTTTGTTCTTTTTCGTTTCTGTTGGCTTAAAATTGACCGTGCCTTCCAAATCATCGTGGCTACTGCATTTTGAATACGAGTTTGTTGTGGACGGTGAGGGCAGAAAGCCCATCCTAGTACTGTTGGTTTCTGTCGTAACCAGCGGTAGCTCGGGCTGCGATGGACCCAGATTTAGAAGCGACGGAAGCAGGAGTACAGTTGTAGAGCTCAGCACGGGCGCTGGTTGAACTGGGCCGCTACGAAGGCCAGAGCTCTGGTATTCCAGGAGCAGGTCCAGGTACGGTGCAACGGGCTTGGGCTTGGCAGGTGCTAAGTACAGCTCTTCTGCGGGCCGCATGTTTTCCGCGTAGCCGCGGTCTTCAATTGGGTAGCGAAACGGATGAAGCTGCGGCTGCACGGCGTAGTATGCATTTGGCATTCCGGGGAGCGCTGTGCGACCAATGAGCGGACCATGCATGTGGCTCATTGGCATGTTATAAACAGCAGAATACGGCGCTGCTTCAGGAGGATAACTTGGCATCCCGAGACTCGGTGACAGCCCCATCTGCAGATACAGCGGTGGCATCGGCTGCACCCAAGACACGTACAGATAATTTCCAAAGTTTGCTGGGTCCAAATTTGCTTCTTGCCCTGTTCGCCTGAATGAAGTACCCTGGAGGAATGAATTGAGGCTTGGGATGGTGCTTTGTCCAAAACCAGAGCCCAATCCTGATATGCCAGGCCCGGTGCCATTATTGTTTGCGTGAAAACCCGCATGGCTGGTGGCGAGTTCTGCGGGTGCCGCAAGACCTGGCACGGCCGAGATACTGGGAATATTCAACAGAGTTCCCCCGAAAATGCCCGAAGCTACATTTGGATTGTGCGCCGGCTGAAAGGACCCCAGCAGGAGGTGGTCTGAGACATACAGCGAAGGGCCGAGTGTGGTGAATGGCGCCTGCGGCGTCTGTGTGGCCAGCAGATTTAACGAGTTGATTGATGTGTGGCCCAAGGGCGGAATTTGTGGTTGCGAATGCTCGTAGTTATGCTGAAGTGGTGTTAGCGAGGTGATTGGTATAGCCTGTTGTGTGGTAAGTGGAGCCAGAATTGGAGCCTGCGCAGTGAGCAGCAGCGCCAGCCTAGTGTTAGCAGGAAATGCGTGAGACGTGGAGGTGGGGTCGCTCTTAACACCACCGAGGTACAGATACGCCATTTTGAAATCAGCTTGCATCAGAACTGCTTTCAAAACACGACGGTGTGTGGCAGCGGGGTGCCTTAAGAGTGACCTTTAGTGGTTGTTTAGTGGAAGTCGTCAGACCACGGCTGCCGACCGCGTGCGCCGCCGCGATTGCGCGGGTGTGCATATGTAAGAGGCGTGGTATGCACGTGAGGAAAGTGCGCTGTGTACAAGGATTTGCAAACTGCCACATGTAACTTATCTCGTGAATCGGTATGAAGACAATGTGTTTGTTCTGCTGAAATATTTTATCGCCGGTATGCATTCAAAACTCGAACAACGAATTCAGGTGCGTGTTAGCTCATGCGACACCACAAGACAGCTTTTCACCTCGAGCAGGACAAGCAAATCTCGCATGCATAGCTGCATTGGACTTATCGTGCATACAGGCTAAAAACTACTATACAGTCCGCCATGCTGATGTGTGAGGTCATTACTGCAAGAAACACATGGGCGGGGCTCACACGATTTATGCGGATTTCAATGAAAGAATTCATGAACCGGTCGCCGATCGCCGATCGCCTCACTTGAAAATATCTGGGAGGATTCAAGCTCTATATATGAATTGGCCGGTGGGAAGCTGAGTGAATTTGCTGTATAACGCCACTGAGGTTGTACCGCGGCTAGGGCAACGTAGATTGACACCCGTGCATTTCTGTTGCTCGGCAAGGACATTTTGACTTAAAAATTGACGATTGCCCGAGAATGACGAGCGTACATACATAATGTACAGTTCATACATAAACCTTGCAGGCTGTTTTGCGCATTACGGTGCATAATACGAAAACGTAAAAGCTTCATACGCGGTTTCGAGCAATACAAGAACGTAAGTTTGAATAATTCTTATGCTCTAATTTACGCAAAAAGTGTGAAATTTATGCAGAAAACTATCTATTCGTGACAGGCACGCGCTACAAAATTTCGGCAAATCGTTAAATTGCACTGTAAGTCTTCATTGGAGTCAAATTTCAGCTGACCAGGGTTTTATATATTCATGTATAGTTTTGTTGGGAGCTTGGTAAGCAATTCTGGCTCCCAGTCCTTAATCAGATGTATCAAGCAAAACCCCCCGTCATTGTCGCTGTCAATTCTTGAGTGATTTATGAGCTCAACTCTTCGTCATCAGCAATGTGCGCGTCATCAGAACTCGCACCCAGCATGCATACATTTGGCAAACTAAATCCTTAACCACTACCGGCATTTTCGTTGTGGCTGGATACAACTAGCTTCTCATTCTGGTATATATATGGTGTGGGCATGGCTCGGATAGCCCAAATATATTTCGCCAGCTGAAAAAACAACAAGACTTCTCCCCTTACTAGTCCGATAAAAGTGTTCTGTTTCCTTCTCATGATAGGTCTCGTTCGCTTCCGCTCTGAAAATTTTATGCTTTTTAATATACAGGAAGGTATCATTTGACGCTTCTGTGCTTGACTAGTGACTAACGAAAAAAAAAAAAAAAAAGTGACCGCTACTGAAGCTTCTTTCCAGTATTTCACCCAGTTTTAGTTTTTCTCTCCCCTATCACAAACCATGAAAAGCGAGTCAACAGCTTCCAAATTCCTATGATACGATTCCATCCACAGAAACCATGCTAGCTCGCCAGTTGAAAGGCAACTCAAGTCTGCTATTTGCGGTGTGAATATGCATGAGTAGTTCATGTGCGGTAGCGCGCCAGTGCTAGTGCCGACATCATTATAAAAACATATTACGAGAAAATCATGAAAAAAAGCAAAAAGGAAATACGCATATTAACCAAACCAATTTACGATTAAGGAAACGAAGGCCCAAAACAATCGTAATTCTTATTGATGTAATAGCAGGATCGTAAATGCGATTTACGAAAAATAATGCGAGCGTGCATCACTGCTTGCAGCAGTTCACGCGAAAAACGAAATTGCGAATCGCAGCAAGTATAAGAGCCAAATTCATTCAGATCGTTGTGGGGATCTCGGCTCTGAAGGTAGATTGTTCCCGCAAAATTGTGGAGAGCTTTCGAGAAGCATGGGAACTAATGACATGTTGAACTTGAATGAAGCTTTTTCTCTCGATTGATGATACCCTAAGTATTAGAAAACAACGTGGCTCAGTTAGTGTGTATACTCAAGTATCTAATTCTGAGGACTTAGCTTTCAGTTCTCGCTAGACCCTTGAAGAACCATGGGAAGAGTCGAGTGGCATTTATTTTTTCCCATCTCTCTCCCCGTAGATTCTGCTCTCGTGTCTAAACCAGATTTACCCCATCCCGTGACACTTGAGACTGCACGTTCCGGCATCATGCACTAACACTAAGCAACAGTGAAGCAGAAAGCCTCCGAAAATATAGTTGCTATGTGTTCTTTTTGCACCTTGCATGAATTTTGTTGAGAAGACTTCACGACGCGCAACCTGTCTGAGAAAAAGGGGCCATTCCTGACAGGTAGAGCATGCGGCCCACGGTCGGCCGCTCTACGTCCAAAATAGGCACGTGAATGGAGTCACGTGCCTGCTATGATTAACCCCGCAATGGTTTTCCATAAAAAACCGGTTATGCAGAGCGCCACGCTTTCATATTTAGTTACACGTTCCTTAGCCAGATGTGAAAAAACATATATATAACGAAGTGTGAATCAGCAAACCTGTCTTGACTACTTGTGTTGTCAGAGCCCGAACAGCGAATTCAAGTCCACATTGAACGCGTGCGTATGCGCTTACACGTCCACGAAAATGCGCACCATTGTTGCTGACGACCGAACAGTCATCACAAATCAAAGTAGAGAACCAAAACGAATCTCATGGCCGATAAAGAACTTACGGTTTTCCTTCTAGATGCTTCAGTGCCAAGTACGTCTTACAAATACGTGTTTGACACGTTGAGTGCGAAGCTCTTGAAGGGATTGAAAACAGACTACGTCACCGTTGCAGTGTTCAACTCGCAAGATACTATTCATGCTGTGGCGGAAACAGGAAAGTTCCGTGGGATAGAGGTTTTGCTTGATTTTGAAACGATGTCTTTTCAAGGTCTACAGAAGCTCCATCAGCGGCTAAACAGGGTCGTTATTGTCAACGAAAACCCGGATCCAGACTGCGCAGACGTGGTGCAGACTGTACTATTTGCTTCTAAGCTATTTGCGCCCACCAAGAAAAAAATCTTTGCACGAAACGTCGTGCTTATAACGCTGGCCGTATCGCAAGTTCTGGAGACCTCGCTCGCGAACATAGGGTCGATATCCAGTTTCTACGCGGACTATCCGGTGAACTTCCACGTGGTAGTTTCGGACGAACTGCTACCAGACGCAAGTTCCGGCTCTGCCATATACAAGCTAAGAAATGAGTTTGCTGAGGGACAAATTTTCACCTCTGCCACCGCAAGGAATGTTGTCGATCTACACCCCCCTATAAGGAAGACTCGGCCCGTGGCGGCGTATCTGGGAGAAATGAGACTCGGTTCCGATTTTGATAGGGTGATAAGTGACCCCGAATACCGCTGCAGTACTGATGAGGTGTGTGCCTTGTTTCGAGTCGAGCTTTTTCCGGCGGCTAAAAGCGACCCCAGTGCCCTGGATACGCACGAATACGTGGTGAATGCAAACAGAGACATTGTGAGGCTAGAACGCCGCACTAGCAACTTTGTGTGGGAAAAAAACTTCAAGGGGGAACGTGGAGGTGAAGAACGGAGTGAAAACGAACCAAAAAGCGAAGCTTCAGAGCGTAAATTCGATAAAGCTGCTGTGGAGCTGCACTCACTTAGGCCCGCGTTCAAGTTTTCAAATTACGACTTGATTGCGTTGGATGACGACTTGCTGCAGGCAACAAAACTACCACTCTTTTCTGGGCTTGACATATTTGCTTTCATCCCACGTGCTCAAATCCCGTACGAGTTGCTCACGGGCGAAGCGTATTACGTAGTACCAGAAAAACTCTCCACCGAAAATAATACGCTCAATTTCCAGGCATTTGTTGAGGCGCTCAGGACACGCAAATTGGCACTGCTTTGCCGGCTCGTGCGGAAATCGGAAAAGGAAGTTGAAATTGGTGCGGCTTTTCCGGTGAAAATACACTCACATCAAAAATACACCGATTGCTTTGTGTATGTTCGTTTACCATTCAAAGAAGATGAGAAGATTGGCAAGTTCCCGCCCTTGAACGTTGTTGAGGAAAGTTTTGGAACAAGCAATGACTCTGAGAAATATGCTGCCGTGAGTCTGCTTATGGATGATTTTGTCAACGGGCAACTGTATGACAGTGATGAAAATGCAAGTGACGATGAACAGAGTAGTGAGTCAGAAATTAGAAATTTCAAAGTCACCCTCAAAATGAGCGATAATTCAAAGTTGCCACTCCCACCAAACTTTCACAATCGCAACCGTTTTCTCCGCTCTTCGCCTGTTATCAACAGAACGCAAGCGTATATGCGCAAAATTCTTCTTAGGTCCCTTTCAGCAGACAAATGGGTGGATTTCTTTGAGAGCCCAGACTTTATCAAGGATAACTTGAAAGGCCTGGAACGGCTTACAAATTTCTTCAACTCCCAAAACTGTATGGCTGTGAATGCTGCTGATGATGAATACAGCGGCTGGCTTGTTGATCTACACAAGGGTTCATTGGGCCAAAGCAAGCGGCTAGCCACGGAGTTAGGGGCCGAATATGTCCAAAAGAAGGAAAAGAATAATACAAAGACAGGCAGAAACGGTTTCAATTATCATCAAAGGGGCAATTATGGTGCTGATGAAGGTATATATGATGAGATCCCTGACTTTGACTTTTAACTTGTTTCAAAGTCCTCGAAGCTCGGATAAAAAAATTGATCCTCACCAACATGTTTTATTTATTTGAGAAAAATATCCACTGAGCGACGCCTATCCGAAAATTTAAACATTGAAGCGATTCAAAAAACCGGGAATGTATCTTTGCTTCCCGAGCTGATGTACGCTCGTAATTGCACGACAAGTTTCTTTGTGATTTGCTACGCTAAAGAACGCGTGGATCACATTTCTGGCCAGCGTTAATCCCATCAGGGGTACCAATGACCCGCTGGAAAGCATTTCGATCTCGAATCAGCAACATAATTACCAGATTGACGCTTTAATAGAATATCGCACTTTCGAAGGGTTTGACTTTGACGAGATTGGCACACTGGCAGAACACTGGGCTGACCAAAAACGACAAATGCGCGAAACAAAGTTTAGGTATGTTTTAATCACCAGGTCTTCTGACGGTGTTCTTAGTCCGTCCGTTTCTTCCGAAAATGGCTTTAATGAACTCCCCCGGCCATTGTATCGGAACTTGCCTTTGAATAAGTTTTGCTGAACCACGACGAACCCAAAAGCTATTTACAACTTGAAAAGCGTGTTTCGGATGTCAAACTCCCTATCTTTCGCCGTCCGGTTGCGGGCCTTGGACTGCCCTGTGCCATCCTCGCCCAAACTATTGACTATGCGCGTATGCACACCCGAATCTTTTAACCTCGAGAGCTCATTTTCGATTGCCAGTCTCCACTCACCCGAACTCGCTTCTTTGATAGCCGCCACGTCAAAGAGCCCCTTGAACTTGCGCAGTTTTCCCTGACGCCACATGTTCGTCCAGTATTGTGCCATGCTCAACTCGTCATACGACCCGTCGGCGTGCAATTTTCCTCTTTTATTTGCAACATTATATAGGAGCTCCTGCACGTTATTAGTTGGATGTTTCATGAATTCCGAGTAGCCCTCACCCTTGTCGTTCTGGAGATTTAGCACATACAATAAATAGTCTGCCTGGATCACGGGATCCACGAAAGAAGCATGTATACAGCCAACAAGAGCTAATGCAAGCATGGTCTCGGAATCCTTTACGGTGGGCAAGAATACCCCGGGAGTGTCATACACTAGCAAGTCCGGGTTCCTACTGAGCCTGATGATCTCACTAGTATTGCGCGTAACTCCTGGCTGGCCCCCTGTTTGGGCGACTTTTTTCGTTTTTTTGGAGCTGATCCCCGCCAGCTGCTGCAGCAGAAACCCTACTGACCGTAACGTGTTCACCAACGTTGATTTACCAACATTGGGCATGCCTATAATCATTGCCCGAAGTCCCAATGGCGGTGGCGGCAGCATTTGTGCGTGGAAGTCACCAATTGCATCTAAGATGCGCCGCGCATCTTTGGTGCTGCGTGTGTCCACAAATAGAAACTTTTCCTGGTCATGCCATTTCTTCAAGAGCGCTGGCTTCATGATGGAGAGGTCCTTCTTGCTGTATATAACAATTTTCTGTTTTCGTGCAAGGACCCGGTCGAAAAGCACGTTTGTCGTCAGCACAGGAGCCCTCGAGTCCCTGACCTCTAGTATGAGGTCTATTTGCGGTGCCAAATGCCCGAACTTGGTGAGTGCCTTCTGGTGATGGCCTTTGAAACTAGCGAGCGTTAGCCGATAGTCAGGGAAGGATGTCCGTGCCTGAAAAGTCATGTTTCAAAGCAGCAATGTTGTAGGAAGTATTCGTAGCCTTCTTTTGCGCGAATGATGCTGTATTACCGCCAGGTTTGTGATGGGTTCTTATTAATTGCAACCTTCAAGTGCGATCGTTTGACGGTTTGTATGTATTTGATGTGATCGCGCGCATCGCTCAATAGCCCGGTGATAATTCAAGTGGTGCACCCGTCATGTTTAAAAGACAACTTTCTCGGAGTAGCCCGAAAGAAAAAGGACTTGTTGGCAACGCCCAATTATTCTCGGTGTACCTTACGAAACAGCAAAACATGCAAATGGACATTATTTCAGAAAAATTGTGGTGTGCCCCTAGGAAGGGGACCTTTGGCGGCAAGTAACACTCGAAGTAAAGGCGAAAGCGTGCAATTTCCAGCGGACCCACAAGACAACACCCGAGAGAAACTCTTGGGTACCAAAGATACCTTTGTTAACTCGCAATTTACTTTGGCTCATATTAGATGCTGACACTCTACCATGAAAAAAAAAAAAACACTGACATCTGCTTAGCATGCAGTAGCGCAGCACCAATTGAAGCCCGCTTTCAGAGTACGTTTCGAGTTAGATGGGTGTGTCAGGATACATACCATTTCTTGAGCTGCAAGATTTTTCTGCGATATTGCTATTTTATTAGATGCACTTCATTTTCTGAATGATCCACATCAAACAGATAATTGTGTCCCTCCATTTTTTATCTGCTTGAAGTGATGCGCCAGCGCGGAATGGCCCCAAATCGGTCCCAGGCCCAAACTCCAGCCTCATCTCGATCATGTACACGGAAAATTCAACAAGAAAGTACACAAGTTACGCATAATAATGCCTTTAATAACTTTTACAGGCTTACCATGCAGTGGGAAAACACGCTGGGCGCAGCATCTCATTGAACAGCTAGAACAGAAAATTGCAGCGGCTCAAGAATCTTCTGCCCCAGGACATAACTACAAAGTTGTATATCATACCGACGAATCGCTCGGAATCTCGCCAATGGCTTACAAAGAGTCGGCAACAGAGAAGCACGCGCGTGGTACGCAGCTACTGGCTGTCAAAAGAGATCTTTCCCGCTCAACGTTTGTTATTCTAGACTCACTTTCGTACATCAAAGGGTTTAGGTATCAGCTTTTTTGTGAGGCCAAAGGAGTGGTCACTCCTCACTGCGTGATTCAAGTTATGAACTCCGTTGATACCTGTGTGGCTTGGAACGAGGCTAGCATCCCGAAAAAGTGGGATTCACACGTGATTCAGCAGCTTTCCATGCGCTACGAGGAGCCTAGCGCAGATTCGCGTTGGGACTCACCGCTCTTCACCGTAGTGAGCGATTACGCAGGTGAAACTTTACCCATCGACCAGATTTGGGAGGCGCTCGTACTCAAGAGGCCACCTCCACCCAATGCCGCTACATTGGTGAAGCCAACTACGGGTAATGACTACATGCAGGATTTGGAGAGATTGACGCTGGAGGTAGTGGCAAAAGTTGTGAAACACCAGCAATTGACATCCGCGGGTGGTAATGTTGTCGTTGATGCGCCGAAAAACTTATACGTTGAGATCCCGGCGGAAACTGTTAGTATAGCGCAGTTGCAGCGTATTCGGCGCACATTTGTTGGTTTAAATCGCATGCGGAGCATTGACGTGGACAGGATCCAAAGTGTGTTCGTCGACTATGTGAACAAAAGTTTAAACGAGTAGAGAGAACCTGAAACGAAAAGAGGGAATTATTGGGGATGACAATGGATTTAGAATTGTGGGCGGGTATAATTGCGTGAAGCACCGCGATTGGGAAATTGTGTTCATTGTCTCTTCTGACTGTGTCAGTACTGCAATATACCGAGTTTTCGAAGATGTGAATACATTACAATCGCAAGACATCGTAGAACTTGTTCTGTCAACAGGCCTCGCTACACGTGTACATTAATGTGAAGTTTCGTGGTATAGGTTGATTCATCTTGTACGCTATATTCAATACTTCATTTCAGCCTTTTTGGGGAAGATCATGTGTGGAAGTGCCTTCAATTTTTTTTCCATTGTGCATGGTACACGTAATATAGACTTCGTTTCAACCACGTTCCATTATCAATATCATGCGGGAAATGACGTGGCGCGGGAGAAGTCTGAAACGTTGCAAAAAAGACTTTCTGACACGGCAGCGTACTATCGTAGCTAGCGTTAGCAGCTCAATGATGGGATATACGTCAAAACACTAAGCTATTCAGATTTCGAGATTGATGCAACACTTAAAACTCCTTTTGAATAGGCCCAAACATTCTGTACCGCATGATCCTTCACCTACTTCTTCCTCATGTTCTTCCACTTGAAAACAACGTTTCCATCATCGTCAACGAGTTTTTTCTTGTTTCCATTTTTCATCAACTCACGTGTCAATTCCAACTTCTGCTCCACCTCTCTCAATTGCTTTTCCCTAGTCAATCTCTCCTTTAACAACTTGAACTTGCGCAATTTTTCTTTCTCCAACTCTGTACGCTCATCTGCATCCAAATCCTGTTTGAGCACTTTCT
This sequence comes from Metschnikowia picachoensis, assembly GCA_030556465.1. NCBI lineage: Eukaryota > Fungi > Ascomycota > Pichiomycetes > Serinales > Metschnikowiaceae > Metschnikowia > Metschnikowia picachoensis. Next base: position 18,872 of record JAKTUB010000076.1, read on the forward strand.
CGTTGGTCTCCAACTGGTCTAGTCTCATGCGGTTTTCCCTTCTTTCTAGCATGGACCCGTCCGTGTTGAAATATTTGGCAGCGTCAAACGTATCCTGGTCTTGCTCGGAGTCTACAAACACAGTGTGCTTACCTTGCGCTTGAAAATCTAACGATTTCCGAAGCTTTTCCGCCTTTTGTGTTTCATTAAGTCTCATTGTACGCACATAATTCACATCTTGCGTTTTCAAGAGCTTCATTTGGCCGGCGGTGAAGTTCTCTTGTACCCTTTCACGAATGAGAATCCCATCAGCATCTGTGCGCTTTCGAGTCATGGCATGATAGTATTCATCTGGGTTGTATTGTGCTGCTTTTTGCTTCAATATCTTCAAGGCCGCCTGTTTCCGGTGATGGTCATTTGCCCTGAGCTTGTAGTCCTTCTTCTTTTCTAGAAGCCCAAATCGTGCCCGATCTGACGTCTGCGAACGCTCCTTGTGCTGCTTTTTTTGCACGTTGTGTACTAATTTCGCCATTTTTACTGATGTATAATCCGAAGTTATTGGAAATTGTTCGTTCTAGAAAAATGTGCCTCGCAATGCTCATCGTGGTAGTGCATGGGGATCGCAGGCGTTGGAAGTAGTAGGGGCGATTTAACTATACAAAAATATTTATTGCTACACGAAGAGCGAGACACAGAATGATGAGATTGACTTGTAGAATCTTATTCCTGAATGTTTTGCTATTTATGGAAAGAAAAATTGATGCTGCGATTTGATGCAGCTATCGCTATAAATGGTCCTCTTTTATATTTTGCTGTCTAATTGCGCGCGGTTTCTCACCCATATCAGATCTCGGCACGGGCATTTGCATGCACATTGTAAAATCGGTTTAGCAAGTTATACCCTCTAACTTCCCTTCGATCCCAGAAATTCCATCGGTTTTCGAAATACAATGCTTCGGTTAACCCTCAAAAAAAGTAATATTGGCTATTTTGAAGTGTTGGGCAGACCTTCATGTACTGGTCTTGCACACGCCACACGGCTGCTTGGATCTGATGCCCGGAGCGCCGAGACACCATCAAAATCGCCGGAAACGCCGGAAACGTCGACAAGTGCTAAGGATTCAAAAGCTCAAAGCGAACCCGCCAAATCTGAACTTTGTAATACTTCAGCTCAAACTGGAATTAAATCTCCCGATGATATAACTGTGCCGTGGTACCTTAGAGACGACATCAAGTCCTCTTTGCTCGACGAAAAAGAGGTGAAATTACCTGAAGTGCCTCCACACGCACCAGAGCATGTGTCGGAGTTTCTTGAACTCTTGGCAAAGGATTACGGAATGGAAAATTTGCTTTTGTTTGACATGACCACACTTGAAGAGTCGCACGAGTTCAAGGCCAACAACAGAAACGTCGATTTCATCATCATTTGTACGGGAAAATCCGAAAGACATATCCTCAAGGCGGCCACGGAGTTCCGTACGCATATTAAGCATAAATTTGACGTTTTGCCCTCGACAGAGGGGATGGTGTCGTCAGCAAAAACGCCTGCTATGCGCAGGAAGCTTCTTCGAAGAGCTCGAAAGGGACCTTCATCCACAGATAACGAATACGGCCGAGCGGCAAATAGCTGGGTTTTATTTCATCACGATAATGTTGATGTACACATATTGACTGCTGAGAGAAGACTGGATTTGAACCTAGAGTCTCTTTGGTGCCCTCCTGAGAATGCGCATTTGTACGAACAAGTGCCGGCTCCTTTTGTGGAATCGGATCACATTTTCTCTGGGATTAGACATTTTCATACAAGAGCCGGACGCCGGTCAATTCCCACCTTAAATTCAGTAACCCACCGCCTTCAAAGTGTGCTCTCGCAACCCATAAACTCCGATCTACAGGACGCGAAGGCAACCATTGACGCCGAATTCTCCGGCGCCTCGCTCGAAGAATTTCGTGCCAAATACAAAGCCTACAAAGCTTTGCACTTGGTGAACCCAAAGGCGGTTTCGTTTGATGACGTTGAATGTACGCTCTTAGAAAAATACGCCTCCTCAAATGAGGGAGACTGGACGAGCGAAAAAATCAACGATGTCACTGAGTACTCCAAACTTTTACTCGACTCATCCGCGACTACAATCAACAGCAAAGAAGCAGCCGATAATGCGCTAGACAAATTGTCGCAGTTCATATCATTGCTATACAGTTTTTCATCCGACAGGTTTTCCATGTCTGAAAATCCAGAATTCATGCCTATACTTTGGAGAATGACATACTGGGAGAACGGGGATGTCATATTGCCAAAAGATGTTGATCAATATATCGAGACAGGCTCAGTGACAAAAAATTCGTCTACGCCACTGATAACCCTCGCTTCAAACGATGCAAGAAATGTTCTCACTTTGATAGAACATCACACTAAGACAGCTGGCGAAAAAAGCGTTATCGACCCTTCTTTTCTGGAGCTTGTTCTCTTCACCTACGGAAATGCCGGGAAGTGGAAAGAATTTTGGGCTGAATGGGATAAAATGTTTTTTCCCCATACTCCAATTTCAACTGCTGCTTTACAGCAGTGGGTACGCCTTGTATCATATCTTCTGTTGATTTGTAATCCAGCGCAAAACCTTCATTTTTTTGATTACTACTGGAAAATCGGTTCCGCAGTTGGCGGTACTTTAATGGAGTGCCTCGAGGCCAACGGCAGAAAATTCAGCTCTCAAAATGAGAAGCGCGCATTAGTCGGTGCCTTGAATGCGATGGCCGAATCTTTGGATTCAAGCAAGGATATCTTCACCGAAGTGAGAACGCAGTTGGCAGAAATTGAGAACTCTAATTGAAAGCACAACCGACATAAAAAATTTTGCTAATCAGAGACACTTTAGATTTACTTCCGTCCACTCTAGCCCTCACATCTATAAAAAGAGAACCCTTCATGGCCAGGCGAGACTTCTTGCTCATTTTAATATATATCTCACGAATCATTTAAGGAAATTAGAGAGACATGAAAAGCGTCAGTAAAAATTCACGCAAGTCTTTCGTGAAATTTTGACATTTTGCAGAAAGCTCTTCGAGAAAAGAGTTGAGCCCTGTACCCTCGGTGTACGTCGCATCGCACCCCGGAATCTGAGACGCGTCGAGTGTATCAAACGATTAGCCAACTTCATCTTAATTACTCAATTCAAATATTCACACATATGTCCGATTCTCTCAATCTCAAAATACGTTTGAAAGATTGGGAAACCGAATTCACATCGAAATATGGCAGGCTTCCTTCGAAAGCAGATGCCAAGGCAGATAAAAACGTGTGGGAGCTTCACCGGGCATATGCAAGTATGAAAAAGGCAAAGAAGGCCGGATCGATCCCATTCAAATTACACGCTGAGTCCAACCAAAGCAATCAAAAAAATACGCAAAGCTCAAAAGCGACTCCGGATTCTATATCAAGATCGCCAGAGATTTCGAAAAGGCCGCCAAATGGTGTTCCCGAGCTGCCCCTTTCGACCAAGTCGAATGCGAAAAATCAACGAAACCCGTTTCAAACAAACAGCATTTTCCCGTCGGTAGATTTTTTGCTTACGGACGACGAAGACGCCGAACCAATTCTCCCCGTTCAAAATGCTGAATTGGGGCCGACACCGCAAGCTAACGGGAAAGTGCTCTCGATATTCGACCTAATGTTGAGTCCACCAGAATCATCGCCAGTCAAGCTGTTAGTGAAAGGAGCCAACAATCTCTTACCTGCATCTCGAACCACCGAAGCAAGTCCTTTCAAGACACCGTCAAAGGCCGTTAAACGAATAAATCTCATCGATCTAACACCCTCAAGGGGGCCCCGTCCATCTGATGCATCGAGTCCCGTAATGTCACCAACAAGACCAGAAAAAGCATCTTTATCGACGACAAAAGTGAAGGATTCTATCATGACACCCCAGTATCTAGGGAAAGTTAACAAGAAATTTTCATTTAGCGAAAAAGACGCGTCACCGCAACTGTCCCCCATGAAAGGTTCGTATATAACGCCTTCTAAGATACGTTTGGGGGAGGCTTTCCAAGACTCACCTTCACCGTTGAAATCGCAGCGATTGCTCCAAAAAAAGCTAATCGATGTCTACAATGAGCACAAAAAATTGGTCGCGAATAAAGAGTTCGAGGCGCAAAAACTAGAGTTTGAGAAAGAATTTGAGGTCGAAAGTGGGACCGAGGCCGAGACACCCATAGAAGAAAATACACGGGATACCAAAAGACGCAAAAAGGCCACCACTCAGAAAAGAACCACTCGGAGATGGAAGATCAAACCCAGAAAAGATGGCGAGGCGCCAGATTCGTTTAATGGGAAGGACGTACATGAGGAAATGCAGAGATTGGATACCGCAGATCGGCTGGATTTAGCCAGATACATTGACGACGAAGAATCCGAAGAGGAGGAGTCTGAGGAGGAAGAAGTGGTGGCGCGGAAAACACCGGCCAGTACGAAGCTTCACTCAATCAGTAATAATTATCAGCGACTCAAAATCAATGACCCCAGGTCAAAGAAATTCAAGCAGAGAATGAAGAGACGGTGAATAATACGGTGCATGATGAATTTCCTAGGGTTGATATTGTCATAGCGTGCTTTTACTTTATGGCTCAGCCACTTCCAACCAGGTGTGACGTTTTCACCTCTTGTGCCAATGAAATGGCGAAATATGGCTTTATAATCCTTGCTCTAAGTTTCACGTTCACAACGCAGACAACCCATTTTTGCCATGTCGCCAACATTCAACCTTCTTACGAGTGTGTTCTTAGTATCTGAGACGTTTAACCAGGCCAAAATATGTGTCGTAGTTAGTGGAATCTAACATGCATGGGCTTTTGCATTTTTCGAGATTCAAAGGAAACTCTTTATCTGGGATTCGTATATTCGCATATTTGCGAATGATTTATTGTCAAATATGCGAACAAGCTTTCTAAGACAGCATCACGTGGGTACTCTATTTCGGAGATACTCGACATTTGCGTTATTCCAATTAGATATTGTAAAGTAAGTTACTTAGAAGGAGAGACATCGTTTAGATCAGTAAGAGCTCTTTCATGTCAACACCCTAAAATACTGAAGCCTGTTATTTCCTCTCACTGGCAATTTGTCTTTGAATGAGATGATAGCTCGAACAGTGGGTATGCCTAAAGACGAACAAGAGAATGACATTCCGCTTGAGATAGACAGTTTCAAATTCTGTGAAGATCTGCTCCGGCTCATTCAAGAGTACATTGCCGCCACAAGTTCGGCATTATCCACCTTATTTTGCTGGACTCTCTCACGAATTAAAGGCGATGCCAGATCAAGCTTTTCCTTCTTAATTTGCAGCACATAGACTGGTTTAGGCCATCTATTCTGATCCCCTTGGGGATCCCATGTGTTCTTCGCGAGCGATGCCGCGTGCTTGAGCTTATCTTGATTTATTATCTGCTCCAAGGCGTCCATCTCCTCCTCTTCGCCTTGTTTTGCATCCTCAATCACCTCCTTTTCCACCATTTTCACCTTCCCGTCGCGAATGACCATTTCGACCACTTTTTTTGTACGTCCAGAGCGCGCTTTTTCACTCGCTTGAATTTTACGGAGCTGTTTTTGCTGTTTTTTTAGTTGCAACGCCCGCTCCACTGGAGAAAGCCACATGCTACCGCTTGAAATGGCAGGGACCTCGAAATCTGCGGCGTTATCAATGATTCTTGATCTTTCTGCGCCGGTCTCCTGAAAATGTAGTAACGTTTCTAGTCTCTCCTGCGCCCTCATGAGATCTGGATCCACATTCTTCGATACTTTATAGTGCTCAAGTTCCCGTTCCTGCTCTTCAAACTCCTGTCTCCTTTTGGCCTCCTCGGCGTCCAATTCCCGCTGCCTTTTTGCGTTTTCTTCCACTTGCCGCAACGCCTCGTCTTGGGCCTTCCACAAATTGCCGCCAGGGGTCGTACCGTACTTGATCTTTTTGGGCGCCAACTTCAGCGGCTGACTCTGCACTACTTTGTTGGCTGGCAGCTGAGTTTTAGACACCATCAAATTTTTTTCCAGTTGAAGTATCTTGATAATTTCTCGTTTTTCTGACTCGGAAAGAAGCTCCTTCCCACACGACAGGCACGGCTGGAGCCCTTCCTTCGAGCATATGATTTTTCCGCAATTGAGACAATTCGGCGCCACCTCAAAAAGCGGATGCCTACTTGCCATGCAATTGCAAACGCGTCTGAGAGCAGAGCCGCCGTCTAAATCAAGAGTCCTCGTAGATTCCACTTCCAAGTCGTTGAGAGCCGCCTCTATATCTGCCAAGCTGTTGAGATTCTTTTTCTTTGTCTTTTTCGCCTGGCTTTGTGACAACTTTTTTGATGGTTTTTCGTCTGCTAATTGAGATGTAGTTACAGATGACTTATTGCCCAGGAGTCTTGTTTTAGGCGCCGACTTCGACACCTCATCATGCTGACTCCATGCTGGTCCGGTCTTGATTTTCAGGACAGGCTCAGAAACCGGTCTTGCCTTGATTTTTTGTTTTTCCTGTTGCATATTTCGGAGCTCATCCTCTGTGCGTTTATAGGCCATGAATGTCGAGATCAACTCGAAGGTGTCATCGGAAGGACCTAGAATGTCAAGAAGGTGTGGCTCAATTTCATGATCCGGGAGCGTTAACGTGTAATTAACTAATTCCTCGCATGTTTCCTTATCGAGAGGTATGATTTGGCCAACCAGTCTGATGGCGTATGCCCTTGCTTTCTCATAAGTCATGAGGAAGTGTATTGTATGTGGTTCTGACTATAAGTCTCTGGATATAATCGGATCCTAAGGTTACTCCGTTTCTAGTATTGAATCAAATAGGCTGACTAAAACCGTTGAAAGTCTGTTCTAAGATTGACTTTTAGCAACCGGGGGTTTTTCGTACGCTGCACGGTTCCTGTGAGAGCTTATCTGCAGGCAGAATGAAATTTGATGATCTCATTATTTATCCTACAAGCTAGTCATAGTTATAGATGAAGATAAATAGGACTCACACTTGATGCTGGAACCAGACGCGGATGCGAGAAGATACATGGATGTCCACGGGGAGATAACGCGGCTTCGGAGGGAAATAGAGTTGAAGAGGAAAAATCTCTTGCGGTTAAATCACACCGCTGCTCAGCCCTCTTATCAGCCCAAGACAGAGCGAGTTCGCTGGCCTCAATCGAGGCTAGTTATATCCTTAGCCAATCTGTTTGAAACATTGGATAGTATAGATGAGAGTGTGACCAACGACTATATAATAGACCACGAGAATCGCACGCTCATGACGCCTCGTGCCATGAAACGACACCAAGCAAAAGTTCAGCAAATGCGTGCTGAAAACGCTCGAAAGCGGGCGATTTTGAGGGCAGAATGGGACGCGCAAGAATGGGCTGAATTCAAAAACTGGAATTTGACTGAAACCGAGGCCTGCGACCGGATACTCATCGATGGGAACGTTTACGGCGTGAAACATGACGGCACTAGACTCCTCCCTATAGATGGCCGGAAGCGAAAAGAGGGTAAGATTGTGTTTTGGAATAGCTGGGCATTCTTGGCTAGCAAAAGTGGACTTCTTTGGCGAACTACCAACGCGCCCCCGAAAATCTATTGCCGCAACTTTACCCGCTCCGGGCGATGTTCTCATGGAACTGGCTGTAAGTTTGTGCATGATTTGTCGCGGTTAGCCCTTTGCCGTCATTATTTGGCCGGAAGATGTTCAGGAGAATGCCTTTTGTCCCATGAAGCCAGCGAGTTCAACACCCCAGTATGTCGCTACCATTTACAAGATCGGTGCCTGAGTAAGGAATGCAAATTTCTGCACAAATTGCCGCCCAGGGCACGCCTGAGAGACGTGGAAATCATGACGTGCCGACCCTTTGCGTTGGGCGGCTGGTGTGACCGCGGTCAGCTCTGTCCGTTTACACATTTGTACAATTGTCCAGATTATGAGGAAACTGGTCGGTGCCCTCGAGGGGCAGGGTGTAACTTAACCCACTCTGTGACCAAACGTGTACAGCAAATGATTGCTGAGCCCACAGAGGAGAATAATGTCGTGATTCCACGTGATTCTGCAGATCTCATGGAAGAGAAAATTGTGGTTAGCAGCTACACGGTAGACCCAAAATTGTTGTTTGTGCGGCTGGGCCAGGTAAAGTTTCTGATTGATCGGCCGGACGAAGAATTGATCATTGATATAAGCCTGTCAGAAGGGGAGGAAGATGAGGATATTGATGCACAAGGAATCAAGAGCACTTAACATATTTCCTTCCAAAGTTAGGGCTACTCCTCGATATTATGCAGATCACGGCGCTGTTGAAATAACACTGACCTGAATTTATTGCGTTCTCCTCAAAAACATTTTTTTCACCCCTAACCCGTGCTTACATGTGATTTGCCATCGCTAATCAAGAGTCCAGACAGAATTATTACGTGTGACGTAGTATGGATTTTCAGAACAGCCAGTTCTCGAATCCCAGAAACGTGAACTCCCTCGCCTCGTGAGTGAGGAAAAATTTTGATCAAACTTTTCCCTTAGCAGATCCGCTTCGATCTTGGACAAACCTTGAGTTTGGCGGGCTATCGGCTTGTGTAAATGCCCTTCTATTCAAACCTTCAGGTCATCAAGAGCGATATTTGAGAAAGAAAAAAGTATCGAATGATCTATGTTCAGACCCTTTGAGACTGACTATTTTAGATTTTGACGAAAGCTAGAAATAATTTGCGCCTTACCCCTTACACAAGCGATTCGTAGGGATTCCCCGCTTGAGCTGTATTCTTTTGGAAATTCAATATCCATGGCCTGGATGATGCAAGAAACACGACCATATGAAAGTACTTGCTTTTTCAAAAAGAATGACTGGGCTCGCTGAATCCTCCCTGCTTCCCCGCTTGTGCTGTTAAAATAGTAAACGCGCTGTGTCAGAATCAAATTGTGGAATATGATACGGAGAGTACTACATTATGGACTAATTTACGGTCAGCTATCAGTCACGAAAAATGTTCGAAATAGCATTCAGTATACCCCGCGAAATTGTCACCACCTGAAGTATAACGAAGGCACCTGCTTTTTTTCATGACCTACCGGTGTTTCAGACTGCCAGGTGTCTGTAAATCGCAGCTTTGCTGTGCGTACATGGCCGCGCCTTTTTGCGCACAATAGACCGGGGAGGTCAGCGCTACCACAGTTGGGCGCTAGCCGTAAAAGCGTGCGAAGCGGGCTCTACACGCGAACTGTTATTTTTTCTTTCTTTTTGGGAAAATGGCTGCAAATCGTCGCGTCCGTGCAGCAAAATATCAGAGGCGCTCTTTGTGTTTCTCACCTCATCTACTGTCTTGTGGGGGTGCGTGCGTGTGTGTTTGTCTTTTGAACGCATATTTATTTAAACCAAAGTAAGGTTGAGTCTTGTCTTTTTGTGCCGAATATATCCCATTCTACCTAATTTTATCTGTTGTGAATTTCCTATATTAGAATTCCTTCTTTGTCTTGTTATCTGTGTTATAAGGCATTGTTCAACCAGCATTCCGTCACACGTACTGAATTCATACCCGCCATGTCAGTGCTGGACATTCTGCCCATCGAGTACGAGTCATTTCTGAAGAGTTACTATATGATTTCTCGTTTGGGATTTGGTAGCTTTGGATGTGCAATCTTGGCCAAATATAGAAAAAGTATTTCAGAGCTTTTGGCACCCAAGCCGCACAAATATGGCACGCTTTTGGAGCCTTTGGAGCACTCATCTTTTACAAAGCCGCACGCCGACGGGCTTGTGGCGATCAAAGTGATGAAGAATCAGTTGCGCAAGCCTAGTGACTACTTGAACGTCAACGAAATTAAGTTCATTCTTTCTGTGCCATCACACCCAAACCTTTTGCAGATATTCGATCTTTTCATCGATTCCACCAGTGGGAAACTTAACATTGTCATGGAGCCCATGGATCAGAATTTGTACCAATTCATTCAGAAACATGAGGGGCGACCCATTGCGTCCTGGGTGGTGAAAAGCATGCTAGCACAGCTTTTGGGTGCTATTCGCCACATTCATTCACAAGGTTTCTTCCACAGAGACGTGAAGCCAGAGAATATCTTAGTCTCCTCGGCCAAGCATTATTACTACAAAAACATACCTGCTGGAAAAGAAAACGACGCGTATGTTTTAAAGCTTTGTGACTACGGGCTCTCGAGGCACGTAACAAATAAAAAGGATCTCACTCAGTATGTTTCGACTCGGTGGTACCGTGCCCCCGAAATCCTCTTGCGTCGCAAGAGCTATTCTCGGCCCATTGATATTTGGGCATTCGGGTCTGTGGCCGTTGAGTTGGTCAACTGCCGCCCGCTTTTTGCTGGTCTCAATGAGACAGACCAAATTTGGCAAATCTTGACAAAATTAGGACACCCGTTGTTCCAAGGTCGGTGTTCTGATGATCTTGGGGGCATATGGCCTGAGGCCGTCCAATTAGCCGACAAATTGGGCTTCATTATTCCGTATATTGCGGGCCAAACAATTCAAAGTGTTTTAAGGGCAGATTTCGAAGAGTTGGGTGAAGCAATCCAAGCATGCTTCATGTGGGACCCAGAAGAGCGGCCTACCGCCGATATCTTATGCCGCCATGCTTATTTCAAGGGTACAATGTTGAACGAAGAGAGCTTGGAAATCCCCGAGCCATCTTCGCCTCTCAAAGTCTCTGGCTTCGAAAGAGAGGGAGGGTATCTGCTTGTCACGCCTTCTTGCGCAAAGGGCACGATATCAAACCTTATGATCTCACTTCTGCAGTCAGACAGAAACTCAAAGCCCAGAAAGGCTGAGCTCTATAGTGATCCTCTTTACTTCTTCAAGACTTCCAGTGAGTCTTCAGATGAGCTACAAGCTAATTTGAGCTTGAATAATCCCTTCTCGAGTCTCCGGGCGACTGACACAAACTACGAGGAGATATTGCCGTTTGACCAAGGGCATGCAAAGCGAACGACCTCGCGGTACGACGACGCGGCCTTACAAGCAGACACCTCCTTCGAGAGTCACGAAATTCTGTGTTAGATTCAAGTTTTTTATGGGTTAATACATCACGAGCGTAATAAACAGCTTACCACCCTTTTGGTATTATCTGGCGAGGCAAATAAAAAGTGTATTGGAGAAACGCATGAGCAATACCCCGCAAATTACGGGCGAGTATCATGCACATAAAGCATGTGCATATTATAATGACCAGGCTCTCTTTCACTGGTTTTTACCAACTATGTGTATCTTGATCTCGACAACAAGCCACCCAACTACCCACTAATTGTGCTTTCGAACAGGGATGAATTCTTTGCCAGGCCGACCCAGCTTGCCTCGGTGAGAAATTTGGAAAATGGCGTGAAAATCATCTCTCCTCTAGACCTTGGTCGCACCGAACATGGTACTTGGATTGGTGTCACGTCAGAGGGTAAAATTGCCATGTTACTCAATTATAGAGAGAAAAAGTTCAGTGTCAGTAAAGTTTCCAGGGGCATTCTTCCTATCAACTACTTGACATCCTCGCTCGATGAGGAGGAGTGGTATAGCAGCTTGACGAATAGTATAGGAGAAGATGGCGAGTCGGTGACTCTTGGTGATATTGGCGGGTTCACCCTCATATATGGAAAATTACAGAAAGATCTCATTTCGGGCAAATTATCGCCGTTGAATATCATGAGTAACCGTGGCGACCGTGGGAAAATACATGCCAATGATCTTGATAGCACAGACAAGCATAGCGAAATTGCCCGACAAGAGCACTTTTCAGTATCCAATTCTCTCTATTACGAACCGTGGCTAAAGGCAAACTTGGGTACGGAAAAGCTCGCGCAAGTTGTATCTGACGCGGTAAGTAAAGAATATACCCAAGAGGAATTGACTGAAGCATGTTTTCAAGTTTTGTCTACCAACTCATACGATCCTTCGATGCAACACAATAAAGATGGCTTTTCGGAGGCAAAGCTTGTGGAGCTCCGCAATTCTATCTTTATTCCGCCTTTGGACACGGCTAAGGCTTCTGCCACGCCTTTTGATGGGGCGTCTGAAACGAAATTCTACGGCACCCGTACGCAAACAGTGATCATGTATCATAAATCCGGCGACGTTCATTACTATGAGCGCGACTTGTATGATGGAGACACAAACATTCAAAAAGTTAGGAATCAGCATTTTGTCATGCATATTGATACGGCCTAGGTTGGGAAGTTGTGCGCTTAAACGACACAACAAAGACCTCTTACAGGCATATTTAGACTTTGAGGAACTTCGAAAAGCGCATTTCGGGAAAAAGAACAGACCAATTGAGAAGTAGAGCGGTGAGCGTGATCGGATATATGTAGTCCGAGCTGTGTTACCAACTCTTTAGCATACCCGGGATAAACTTGCCCGAAAAGATGTGACCAGTTTTCTCAAAGTACCCTTCTGGCAGTTAACACTTGAGCTTGATTTTGTGCTTTGCAATCAATTCTGAAAATTTCACTTTCATGAGAGCGTGCTCTCTCTGTATCCGTATAAATCATCATTGTGTGGTACCTGTATATAAGGCCGGTCGATCCACCTCGCCTATTCTCCACACTTGAGGCCGTCGTCGTTTAGTCGTATACAAGCCGAAGGCCAACGATGATAAGCACGAACCAGGAGCACCCATTGACGACCGAGTATCACTTAAACTCGAGTACTGGGTCCAAGAATAGCCCGCTTTTGGTTTTCATCCCCGGAAATCCCGGGCTTATTGACTACTACACGACCTACTTGGATCTAATTGGTGATGAGTACCCTGAATATGACATCTTGGCAATCGGCCACGCTGGCTTTCAGACATCTGACGATTATGTAATGGCGGGAAAAAAAGACGTTACTTTCTATGATTTGGACTTCCAGGTCCGCCATAAGTGCAGTATCATCAAGAAACGCGTGCTTTTAGGCCACACGAGGCTCAGTTTTCTCTGCCATTCCGTAGGCGGCTATATCACACAAAGGGTCGTGGCACTGCTTTTGAAAGACGATGAGGTGAAGCACCTTATAGAGATCGAGTTTGTGGGCCTTATTTGCCCCACCATCGTCGATATTGCTAAATCTGACTCCGGCGTGCTTTTCACAAAGTTGTTCTCTTTTTTGCCTGTTGTCCAGCTCGCAGTGTGTCTTTTGGCTGTGTTGCAAGTAGTGCTATCTGACTCCATGGCTCGGCTGATCATATCCCGATTTGTCCTATCACGTCCCCGCTTGAAAGACGCAAAACTGATGGAACTGTGGCAAAATGCAGTTAATGCTACGTATAAGATCTACAAACTGCGGCATATTGCGCGGCAGGCGCTCACGTTAGCCCGTCAAGAGCTACAGGTCATTCATCGTGATGATGCAATGAACGACTGGTTTTTTCACGAAATTCCAACCACACACAAGATCAGAGTGTGGTGTTTCTTCGCGGAATCTGATTACTGGGTCCATGATAACACGCGAGACTATATCTTGGGTCGGTATCATTCGCAGGAAAACCGGAACGTTCAGTTCCAAGTCGGTGAACCCAGCACTGAGCATACACACGCGATCACGCACGCATTCTGCATTGACCAGAGTGTCGAGTTTGCCCAAATCACGTGCGCGGCCTTGGCTACAGAAAATTAACAATAGACGTATTTCGGTTCGAGCATTAATCTGTTCAAAGCGTACTGTTTTCGCGCTTTACCATGGAGAATTTCCCTCGACGCGCATATTCCCTCGCTCCACGCCAGAAATTTTCAAAATATGGTTTGAATGTGAGGGAACCCATTATGGGGTGTTTACGTCAGTTTCAAGTGCTCTGTGTAGAGACTTTTGATTCCATAACCATTTTGTAGCACGTGACATTATGCTTTTTTAACCCGCGGCCAATACAATCCTCAGTGCCCACCAACGAATGAGGTGTGGATACCCACAATTAAATCTGACCCAATGAAATGGGTAGAATTTGGGCAAACATGTGTTTTTGAAGGTAGAGTGTCTTTGAATGGAATGCCTTGGTTGAATGAGGCCATTGTGCTGCAGTTTAAGAAGCATAGCCTGGCATAGACAACGCATTCGGAAAGGACACATTCACGAGTGAGATTTGTTGGGGAAGTTTGTGACTAGATACAGGGAGCTTTTTGGCAGATCAATCATCTCAGATACCTGGTTCCATAAAACAGATAATTTGAAATTTGAGGATCCAACGGCCCAGCTTTTAGCAATTTGAAGCCAAATTGACCAGATTCGGGTCTCACTTAAAAGCAATCAACACAGCTGCAGAGTCGCTGCAATAGATCTGACGAAACTTGCTGGACAGTCAAGCAATCAAATACTGTTGAGCCAGCAGCCCCATACGATAACGTCTGGATGTTGCTCAATTTCTTTGTGAGAGTTTCAGGACGAACTTTGGCCCATTTAATTACAATATTTGAGTACACTTGTTTAAGATTTTCCCAAAGCCGACACACGATTTAAGCCTAATTTGGTATTATAGCCGAAATATTTAGTCCACATTAAAATGCACTGCACATGAAGTTGCCTCATCGGGTAATATTAGGCCGAATCCTCTTCCCTCCTACTCAAAAAATGTTCTGCAATAGATAATGTCGGATTACAGAGATTTTTCTGTATACTCGATTTGCCAAGCTATATTGATAGAATGTGCATGTGTGCATGAATGAGCTGTGTCATGAGAGCTCTTTTCCAAAATCTTGTGGTACTTTGAGACTTTCCATTTTTAGCTCACGCCAGAATGTATCCTGACTATTTCTTTCTTCTGTTTCAACATTACTGGACTGGTCATATCTGACTCTGTATCTGGACTTCGACACGTAAAAACTATTCGAAAGTCTTGGCAATATTTTTTGTTGGGCCACAAATGCATGATTTTGGTGATCATACAGTTCTCAGTACAGCATGAGTCAAAATTTGAAAAGTTGCATGCAAAACCAATCTCAGAAGAGTTCACGCCAACGCCGCACACTTAACCAGCCGTGTGCGTCAGCATGGGAGTAGTTAAAGTAGAAATTACTAGTATTTGTTGCGAGGTCAAAATTTCTTATCTTATGCTAAGCGAAAGAAATGGCTGGTTTTTCAAAACTGATTTGAATGCTTTTTTTGTGATCTTGCAGGCTGAAACTGAAACCAAAAGAATCGGCTTTTTGGTTCACGAGGCGGACGGCTTGCGTCAATTACGGCATTTGTTGGCAGTCCGAGCGACTCAAAGTCATCCCTGTGTGCACGCCGCGCAGGTGACTCGCCTGACTCAAGGGCGCGAGATGCCATGACTGGGTGCCAAAAATTTGGGTGTTCTTATCCATTTGTTGGTTTTTTTTCGCATATATATAGAGGCACGATTCCCGCTCATTTAGGCTTTCTTTTCTATTCATCATCAGCCTCTCTTCTAAGTCAGCATGCATTCTGAGATTGACGAGAAAACTAGCGGGCAAAACTCTGTGAGCACGCAGCTCAATGAGGAATCCGTGTCTAGTGGAAACGAAGCCCCCACAAAGAAAGAATTGGACAGAATCTACCGCAAATTGGATCGGCGCATTATTCCAGCGCTTTGGTGTCTCTATTTCCTCACGTCTTTCGGCTCAAGCGTTTATGGTGTGACATTGACGATGAACAGGAAACAGGGCCATTCGTTGCGCCAAAAATTGCATTTAACGCCTAAAGATACATCCACCGCGTCTGCGTTGTATTTCGTTGGATACATTCTTTTTGATGTTCCTATGAACTTGATCATGACTAAAGTTAGCCCACAGCTGTGGCTCGCTAGAATCGTCATCAGTGTTGGTTTGGTTTACTCGTGCTACATTGCACTTGAATCTTCGAGAGCTCTTATTGCTGTGAGATTTATTTCCGGTTTGGTTGGCGCCGGCACATGGCCTGGAATGTCTTATTACATTTCGCTCTGGTATCCTAATGAAAGACTGACGCGCAGAATTGGGTACTACTTTACTGCCGCCCAAATTTCTGCTGCTGCCGGCGGTTTGCTTAGTGCCGCTTTCCAGAAGATGGACGGCGTCCGTGGTTACACGGGCTGGCAATGGATGTATTTGGTGTATGGATGCGTGACCATATCCGTGGGAATTCTGCTCCTTTGGTGGCTTCCTGACAGGCCATTTCGCGTTACCTCCGAAAAGTCGAACAAATTCATGACCTTGTATAACAAGTACTTCACGACTGCCCACCCGCTCTCACCTGCAGAACAGGAGATTCACCGCCGCGATATCGAAAGCCGTTATGTTTTGATTTCATGGACATGGAAAGACGTCACGGCAATCATGCTCGATCTCAGAATCTGGCCCATTATCATGATGTACTTTGGTGTTGTCGGCACTGGTTTTGGATTGGCTGTGTTTGGGCTGACGATCATTGCCGTAAGTAACCCGCTGCTTTCGTCGATCGATGTGTCACTTTTGTACGCGCCAATCTGGCTCTTTGACTTGGCCGGTATCTTGATCATAACTCCGTTCGCTGACCGTTACAAGAAACACAGGGCTTTTTTCTTTAGTGGTGCGTGTCTCATCATTATATGCGGCATGTTTGTTACCACTTTTGCTAAGGGTTCTTGGAACAGGTACGGTGGATTGTTGATTGCCGGATTTGGATTGGGCCCAACAGTGCCTATTTGCATGTCTTGGTCAGCGGAGATTCTTGGACCCGTTTACGGCGACAGCGGTATTGCTGTCAGTTCTGCGTTGGTCTCTGGATTGGGTAATTTGGGTTCTGTCACGGCTACTTATGCACTCTACAGTGGATGGCCTTCTGACGTGGCACGTTTGTACCGTAATTCGAACATGGTGTTGGTGGGAATGCTAGGCATCAGTATCATTTCATCGTTCGTGTGTCACTTTATCAAGGATAGAGTCGGAAGGGTGATGTGAGATAGTTGACTGCTGTGTGGTTGTAGGGCTGGATTGTGACTATACATACAAAACCCGGTCGCATTGTTAATAATAATAATAATAATAATAATAATAATAATAATAATAATAATAATAGAGACAAGAAATCTTGATAACGAAAAGGCGTGAGTGTTCTGGTGGCTGTATAATAGAAAATCTATACACGAATACTGTTGAAAGTTGCGAATTTCGTAAATATTATGGTGTAAAGGTGCTGGTAATTTACTATTGTGTGAGATGATAGCAGACTGTGCTAAACCTTCTCTTTCATCATGTTATCGGTTCTTTTAAAAACGGCTAGTTTACAATTCAATGCAAAGCATTATTAGGGTATTTCCGTGAGACCGATCTACGAGTATTTCCGTTTTTATTTTGTGAGAAACAATTGTGGGTATACCTTCCCAAGCCGGTGAGGATTATATTATTCAAACAAAAATCTCTGCTTTCTAAAAAATGACCGGATACTACTAACGTAAGCGGGTTTAGTCGGAATATTAATAATCTGTTAAATCGAAAATAGCACCAAATGCTTCTTGAAACTTAACTGCAGGTACTGAGGAAAAAGGACAGGAGAGTCAGATGGCATTGTATGAATTAATTTCATTAAGTGATCTAGGCGGGTACCCATACACTTAATGTGCAACAATTTGTGAACTACTCAATTAAAGTACATAGTTGCATAAGATCCCACTCTTTTCTGATCAAAGCCAATTTCCGATCTACGTGCCAATGCGGGACCAGTGCGGGCATCGCGCAAAAAAGAAACCACGCGGGCCGCATCTCCACAGCTCATCTCTCTATTTTCCACATTTTTTTTTTTCAACAAATAACAATTGCCAACTAAATTCACCATGTCTGCCACCGATAAGGCCTCTTTGCCATCCACAGAACAACACTACTTTTCATCGTACGATCACTTCGGTATCCACGAGGAAATGCTCAAAGATACGTCGAGAACATTGCTGTACCGGTCGGCGATGTTCAAAAATAAGCACTTGTTGAAAGACAAGGTTGTGCTTGATGTGGGCTGCGGTACAGGAATTTTGTCGATGTTTGCCGTCAAGGCCGGTGCCAAACACGTGTACTCCGTGGACATGTCGAGCATTATCGACAAGGCCAAGCAGATTGTGTCGCTTAATGGATTTTCCGACAAAATCACCCTTATTCAGGGCAAATTAGAGGATATCCAATTACCAGTGGACTCTGTCGACATCATTGTGTCGGAATGGATGGGCTACTTCCTCTTGTACGAGTCGATGTTGGACACTGTGTTATATGCTCGTGATAAGTACTTGGTTCCTGGTGGCCTCATTTTGCCCGACAAATGCCTGATGTACATTGCCGGAATTGAGGACGGAAACTACAAAGACGACAAGATTCATTATTGGGAAGACGTTTACGGTTTTGACTACACACCATTCATTGAGATAGCCATGAGCGAGCCATTGGTTGATACCGTGGAGAATCAGAGCTTGATCACCACACCACACAAGTTTTTTGAGTTTGACATCAACACCGTAAAAAAAGAAGAATTGGCGTTCCGCCGTGAGTTCTCGATAAAGGCTATCGATGCCGACTTGTGCCACGCATACATTGTATGGTGGGACTGCGATTTCCCCGGCGACGAGAAAGTCACCTTGCACACAGGACCAATGAACCACTACACACATTGGAAGCAGACGGTGTTCTACATGGACCAAGTATTAGACTTGAAGAAAGGTGATGTCATCGAAGGAACGATTGCTCTGAAACCCAATGGCCACAACCCACGTGACTTAGACATCGAACTTGCATGGGGTGTTAAGACTACTGGTGGCGACGCATCTAGAGAGCTTAAGGGCAAGTACAACTACATAATGAGATAAGCATGTGGTGGATCAATTAGTGGATCTTGTCTAAATCGCAGCATAGGATCGTATAAGCAAAATGTACAGTAAATGAGAACTGAACGCACTGGTGTGAATACATTAAATGTAATGATGTAGTCATTTCCAATATTTCAAGTTAATAGAATTAATCACAATGAGCATTAGTCACTTTTTCAAGCATAAGCATCCCAACGCAGGGAGAAAACAGCAGATTTCAGATGCTTGGTCATGAGAATGATTTTTTGCAAGTTTCGAACTAGGCAATTAAAATTGCATGGCTGTGAAAATTTGGTCTGGGATACAGCTTGATGCTATTTTTATATATGGCGTTCGCTCGACCCCTCGCGTCTGGCCTGAGTGGTGGCCTTCGGGCGTATTTCATGTGTTACATGATTAATAAGCACAGAACTAGAGATACCAGATCAGCGTTGCGAGTTTGAGAAGCGCGCGTTGTTTCCCTTTTGATGACGCAATTCACGGATTTGATTCAAGGTTCCCACTTGGGAGTTAGTCTTGGTCAAGGCGAATGGCGAACGAACTTCACGAGTGCCCTCGGAACTTTGCTACACGCGCAAATCATTATTGCCCTTCCGAGGGTCTGTCTGTCATTGATTTGTCACCATACTCATACACGCGAATAGGCCGTGTTGTAACAGAGCTTGCATTGCAGCACCTTCGAAGTCAGTCCCATGAGACTGCTTCTTGAGGTTAAGTAAAAGAACTCTGTCGAAGAAACTTTCATGGCTAACCTCATCAGGATCCAAAGGTCCGACATTATGAGGAGCTACCTACCTACAGCCTGATCCGCTACTGCTAGTCGACCAGTGTTGAGGTTACACCTCATGTTAATAATGAGAGCTGGGCCGCCATAGGCGCCCAGAGTATATCTTGTATTCACAATAGGGTAAACTAAACTATAAAAGGCAGATTGTCTCGTTGACTCTGCTAAACCATGTATTGCTTTCAAATAGACACGGTGGCAAATCAGGGAGGATGTGTATACGGGAATGGACAGCGAGATGTATTGATATACTGCATATTGGAAAGGCGTGATCACACTTGACGCATGTTGATTCACGACAGGCCGCCGCCAAATTGCTTACAGTATTTTCAAAACAACGGAAAATACTGTATGTTCTGTAATTTTGACATTACCCAGCAAATTCTGGATTTCTCACCGTGCATAGGAAGTACTGCACAATAAAATTCGTACTTACCCTTTTGGGACTGCTTCCGTGTAAAATGCCGCGTGCCTTTTTTATAATTTATTATTTATTTCCGTTTCTGCGACATGTGCGCTTCTTTATTCTAATGATTCCTTGCCAGAATAATGATCATATTTCTTTTAGTACACACGTGATATGTATATTCCCAAACTTGTAACCTATAATCACGCGGCATTGTACACGGAGGCAGTCCCAAAAGGGTATGTCTGCATTTTAATGTGTCATATGCATGATGGGCAATCCAGAATTTGGAGCGTGATGTGAACTCAAAAAAAAAATTCAAGAGGAGCTTTTTTTCCGTTTGCTCAAAAAGTCTATGATCAGAGTTTACACCGCTCTTAAACGCAAATTACCAAAATCCACAAAAACTATTGTGTCACCATTTGATACCGTCAGATCCACTAGAAACATCAGATTATACACCATGAAAACAGAGCAAGAATGGCAGGCCGTGTTGTCGCCACAGCAATTCCGCGTTCTCCGTCAGCTGGGCACAGAGGCGCCATTCCTGGGCGAGTACGTGAAAACACCAGCCGGGAAAGGTGAATATGTATGTGTGGGATGTAGTCAGCCGCTTTACAAAGCCGACACGAAATTTCCAGCGCATTGTGGGTGGCCTGCGTTTTATGAGGCGATTCCGGGCGCAATCCGTACGATTGAAGACCGTCTGTTGGGCATGATACGTACTGAGATGAGGTGCTCGAAATGCGATGGCCATTTGGGCCATATTTTCAAAGGGGAGGGCTACAAAACACCCACAAATGAGCGTCACTGTGTTAACAGTATTTGTTTGAAGTTAAAGGAAGAATGAATAATTTAAGCGGTGTTCTTCAAAGGATATAGACGGTGCTGGATGGGGCTTGAAAAGATGTCAATTTTTTCATGGGGTAGTTCTCGAGAATAGTTAATTTAGATTTTGTAGTTGACAGAAGGGAGAAGAAGCACTTTTGTTGTTACAGGAATAGAGTATGTATGGAACGATATTGACGTTTTTTTTTTTTTTTTTTTTTTTTTTTTTTTTT
>JAKTUB010000077.1:0-39561 GCA_030556465.1 Metschnikowia picachoensis
GACAAAGTTTTGACCAATGTAAAGAAGTGTTAGTGCACAACTAATCAATATCCATGTATGGAGAGCATAATTGTACCCCTCAGCGGAAAATGCCGCTACCAAGTACTGTTCAATTGCAACTAATATGGCGGACATCGTGGCCATGCGCACAATGGACCCTGTAGTCGTGTAGCTGACAATCCAGCGTACCATAAGCCCGTCGAGCACGGAGTACAGAAGGTAGCCGGCTACCAAGCACCACATCCCAGTGAGAAAATGTTCCGACATCCGGGCTGCAGTGATGCCAGAGGTGGACGCATGCTCAAATTCCACACCTTTGTATAGCATCCACCATGACTGGAACAAGCCTATGACACACGGTATCAAAGAGATGTCTCTGCATGCGGCAAGCAACAAGTGCTGGCGAGCATTAAGAAACTTCAAGCCTAGCGTTTTTAGCGAGCGTTTCTCGTCACGAACTGGACTTGGTACTGTATCCCGCTCACATGCACGCCCAGTGGTTGTATCTACACTGCCTCTATTTCTCATGTTCGTGGTCGTCAAGACAGGGGGCGTGTTTATTGGCAAAGTGCGGCCTCGCTCAAGCACTGTGTTGCGTGATGCACTTACCCCGCTCATGTCATGCTGCAGTCTTGCAGCGGGTCGAAGTGGTTGCCAAGAGTGTTGTTCCTGTGACAGCTCGTATGAGGGAATCCGCTCACCGGGATCATACAAATCATGTGACACTGACATTGTCACGGAGCGCGTCACATCGTTTGAATGTCGCCTTTCATGAAAAGATCCTCTTGGGACACTCATCGGGCCATCCCTGTTTGGCCGGCTAGAGCCGTACTCCTCGTCGATTCTGTGCACGGGTAGTTCATCCAGAGTTATGGATCTGTGAAATAAGGGATGCATAGGGCACCGATGATGAATGGGATGGGAGTGGGAAAGAGTCGGCCAGGTTTTGTCTCATAAACGAGGAGAAAATGAATGGCTGCAAATAACGGGAGACACAAATTGTCGAAAATTTAAAGGGGGAAGCAAAGCGTGACCCGTCCAAGAATATGTTGCACTTACGAAGGTCATCATCACCAGATGAGACGCATCTGCGCTGCGCTGCGCGAGGCTTGAGAGGGTTTCAAAAGAGAAGCCGCCGCTGAGGTGCAGCATGCATCTCCGCATTGGGACAGGGGCCCGACACTTGCATTCATTGAGGACATGAAAAGTGAGAAAGTCTTCTTCTTTTCTAGATACCATTCGTGTTGGCAAAAATGCAAACGTCGTAGAGTGAATGATCCCGGTTTTTTATCATTTGCAACGTTGAAGCTCACATCAATTGCACGCGACTAGACCGTCTCCAGCGAGGATGATAAAATTAAGGTTTTTGAAGCCACAGTGAAAAAGTTGGCGAGCTTGTTCTAATTTGAGATTTTTCATCTACTAGCATTTCTTCGCAATCTCCGAATCTTGGTGGCTTCAAAATAAGTAAATGGGTTACCTACTTGATGATCTCATTTATCTTGACACGGTGAGACTTCTCGAATACAGCGAATAGATCTCTGTGACACCTTAAGCAAGCACTGATGCCTCGATCTCGAGCAAGAATAAGAAATAACCACGGTATCCGACGGAACTGGGAATAAAGTTAATTCCCCACTATCAGTGAAGTCAATTCGTATTTTTTCAATACAATACAAAAAAAGACTGGCTCAAAAAAAAAAAATAAAATAAAAAAAAAGTTGCCGAAACCCATTCCAGACCCTTACATGAAAACCTTACACCCGCATTTCAATCCCCTCTGAATTATCTTTCTTTTCCTAGAAATCTAAATGAGCCCGTTTGACCATATCTTTCACAACTCAATGATAACTTTATTTTTTTAATTTTTTTTTTTGCTTGATACATCTGACTAAGGACTGGGAGCCAGAAATGCTTACCTAGCTCTCTTTCTTTTTTTTTACCTGTTGTTTAACTTTCACTTACATTAAGTTCTTGATATACACGTGAATGCAAAATGGGGCAGGTAGTGCTGATCTATGAATTTTCTTCACGGATTTTGTTTTGTAAAGCTTCACCGCCTGTGTGCCTGTCCAGGCTCAAACGAACTACAAATTCAGCTAGGTCACACTAGTCGACAGTCAAACAGTGAACACAGAACTTTGGGAAACCGTCAGATCAAATTAGGAATTATCAAGTAGTCTTTTCATAACAGGCGGATAATCCAGGTTACATGTTGAAATATAATTATGAGTACTATGTCAGTTATCGTGGAAAATGGCTCGCAACGTGTGCCTCGCTTCTGTTGTGCGTGAGCCTAGAGACTCGTAGCATCGTGTGGTTCTAATCACGACATAGCAGTCCCGCCTCCCTGGCGTGAATTACTTTGAAGGCTGCTTTAATTTAGTTATATGAAGTCAAAATTTCTGTTTTGCTCATAAATGTTAAATTAGACCTCACCCCTGAGGTTAACTAACATACAACTCTTCTTTAACTTTGGACTAACTTCATATACCAATCACCAACGTCTGATGCCACTGAAACAGTAACTATCAAAGATTTTGTGGAACTCTTCCGTAAGTTTAGCTTCCGTCTGGTGACTTGTCCTATCAATGGGGATGAGGACTTCATCTACCGGTTTGACGGTGCAAGAATCGCACCCCAAAGATCTCCATCCCTGCACACCGCGTACATAATTTAAAGAAGGAAAGCGGAGCAATTTACGTCACGGCCCTCAAGCACCTAAAGTCATAGCCTTGTATCGTTTGAAATCTATGGAAAAATCTTTATTAACTTGGTATATATCTGTAAACTGCGTCTGCAAGTGAATTGGCTTAGATGGCCTCCAATTGCTGGCTGATCTCGTCCAACTCGGCCTTGGCAGCGGCGTACTTGGCGTCCAACTCCTCATACTTCTTCTCCCAGTCGTCCCTCTCGGCCTCCAAGGAAGCCACCTTACGCTCCATCTGCTCAGCCTTGATGTCCGTTTCGCGCAACTTCGCGGTAGTCTCTTTCAAGTTCTTGTCAGCCTCCTCCAACTCCTCCTCGAGAACCTGGTTCTTCTTCGTGTAGTTGTCGTTCAGCGTGCGCAACGAGTGCAGCTGGTCAGCAGTCTCTTTAATCTCGGTGACGTCCGCCTCCAACTTCTCCACCTGGTCCTCGAGAACCTGGTTCTTGCGCGTCAACGCCTGGATCTGATGGTCTTTGTCCAAGTTCTCCTGTTCCAACTCCTTGATCTTGTCCGCCAACTCATCAGATTTCTCCTGCCACTTCTCGGCGTCTAACTTCAAACTGTTGATTTTCTAGATTGTTAGTATTGATTGTTGCAGGAACTGAATTCTTGGGGAATGTTTTGGTGAATACCGTCAGGGTTCGCCCCTCGTCACACAATTCTACCCGCCAGGCACGCGGGTCATTTGGTACCCATTATATGATGTGGCTGTAGCGATCAATGAGAATGCAATAAGGCCATTCACGATCGATTCAGACTTATACATACATCCTTAAGCTTGTCCATTTTTGATGTAGAGAATTACGTTATTCGCGAAAGAAAGGAGATTAAATAGGCGAGGGCTATCTTCGCTTTTTCGCTCGGTGTGCCAACGCACGGGCGCCCACGCGTAAACATTGGTCACGTGCAGTATCTGAGCCGGGCCGCGGGTTTTTTCAAATCGGCTCTGCCAATATTTATCACTCTACTGTCATTCATAACTCTCAGTTTTTTCAGATAGTCGTTATGATACTAGATTCATGCGTTAGTGTATTCTGGACTACGGAACCACAAAATCTCGCAAATAAAGCAAATAAAGCAAATAAAAGTATGAGTCATGACAGTTATGACTGATCAAAGCGTCCTCGCATCTATGAAACGTTTCCAGTATGGAGCCAGCGTACCGTAAATAGTAGTCTTGAATTAAAACATGCTAGAAATTTGTTTATTTCGGCCAACATACAAGATTGTTTGAAAGAATAGTGAAGCATAGCCTAAAATGCGTTCGCGCCCATTTGGTATTGCAATTGTCACTTGCGGCGCCCATTGCGAAGTTTTATAATTCTGTGTTGAGCGGCTTCGAAGAGTTGATTTGTTATTATTTGCTATTATACTTGTTCATCCAGGACTGAAATCCAACAAATCGATATGTGTATCGGAAACTCAAATTCTCCAAAAGATCTTTATGCCGAGGCCTGTGACATACCTTTCCTCATTGGAAACAAGTATTGTCTCTGGGTCCACGCAAACTCATGTTCTTCCTTTTTCTTTTATAGAAAATCAGCTTTTTGAACGTCTGCAAAATCTGCAAAAGGTTTATCTCTTGAATGAGAAATTGATCTCTTCCGCTCCGCTGAGTCTTTAAACGATAAGAGAATGGGGTCAATGTAATGAGCCAAAGACACATGTGCCACCAATGGTGGATCCAGTCACAATATATAGAAAAGAAAACAGGATTTTCGAACTTATTACAATTAATTCTGCATGAAGCTAGAACCTCATTCAAGTTTTGATTGAGTGCAACATTGAACATCGCTAGTTTGTGTTTTTTTTTTTAAAGATATATCCCATTATAGGACGCTCTCGTTAGAGTATGGCAGGCACGCCCAAACA
This sequence comes from Metschnikowia picachoensis, assembly GCA_030556465.1. Taxonomy (NCBI): domain Eukaryota; kingdom Fungi; phylum Ascomycota; class Pichiomycetes; order Serinales; family Metschnikowiaceae; genus Metschnikowia; species Metschnikowia picachoensis. The sequence goes on from JAKTUB010000077.1 coordinate 4,583, forward strand.
AGCGCAAAAACTATACAACATACAGTAAAAACCTATAATAGATCGCAACTTCACCCCAAGCATCGTTTGGCGACACAAGATCTCTCATCGGAAATTAATCCGCTTTGAGACCTCTACCCAGAATGAACTCAACTAATCAGACTTATCAGACTGTCATCGGCCCATGGGGTTGGTCCTCCCAAGAGCGCGAGACAATAGTCGATTCAGGAGGGGGGCGAGACTATTTCGAAAGCCATCTTGATCTTTTGAGACAGATACCCAATCTTCTGAAAGAACTGAACACCCTAAAGAGGTAGGAGCCTGGAGAAAAAATATCAGTTTCAGTAACTTGAGCGTATAATCAACAGCAGAAACATATGTAGACGAATGAACCGAACCAATATAACTAATATACAGTATTTTCCGTTGTTTTTTGAAAATACTGTACAAGTCCACGCTCAAAATATGGATTATTACCGGGATTCCGCTAATCAATTAGCAGCATCAACTCCGTAATCATCATTATTTGCCGACAGAAAAGCTTTATTATTGAAAGTAGTATGTCTTTTGAAAGAGTTCTTAGCAGAGACAAAAGCCTCATCAACAAAATACATGCTATTGCTGAGGTGTTCTGCTCAGGCGTGCGCTTTGGCGTAGCACATTTTGTCGGCCCATCACAAGGTCGTTTATAAGCTCAGGCAGGTATTGCGAAGGTTTTTTCTTCTGTGTAATATTTTCTGCTTCACAACTTTTCGGAAAATCTTACATTTTTCAAAGCCAAGACTACCAAATCATGTTGAGTCCTAGCGATATAGAGGTGACTAGCACTCTTCCGGGGGACCTTCTACCGCGATTCCACGCGAAGGAAAAGGCACAAAGAAAATTGGAAAGAGAGGCAAAAATACGCGAGTACATCATATACGGCTGTATAATCGTTCTTGCGGCAGTGATTATTGGGTTGGTTGGCTTTTTCGTCGTACGTCAAGTTGAGGACACTGATGGTTAGTGGCCTTCGTGCTTTTCACCATGGCTGCATGTCAAGTGAGCGAGCCCATTATGACCAAGTCGGGGGAAGCTCACAGACTTTCATGAGACAATGACTTTTTATACCCTCTCAGATCCATTTAGAATGAATGAATATTTGTATTATTTAGTATTGTTCTTTTTCGGAGCCAATGTAGTTCTCACAAGAGGCAAGTACAAGTTATGGGCCCGAAAATCAGGCAAATACAAAGGGTGAACAAAAATTTATGTTGAGATACGGAACTAAAGCCTAAAGGATAATTTGAACTGACACTGGCTGGTAAAATTTTGGCTGAGCTGATTTATATCAGACAAATCTAACGTCCATGTCTCGTCTGCTGGCTTTAAGTGAGCAAAGGAGATGCTTCCACTTTCCAAAAGGTACGTTTAAAACCACATCACGGGAAATCTGAAGAAACTTACGTTACTTGACTAACACTACAGACGCCGAGATATAATTCTTCACTTGTTCATAATTTACAATGTCATAACCTGCATATAAGTGTCATATGCTTTTCATGATTTTCGAATGAAAACTCGGGTTAATCTCCAAAGAAAAACACATGGTATGTAAATCATTTTTGAACAACACCCCAACTAGTAAGCTTAGGCCATGTCAACGCTGGCTTTTCTGTAGCCAGACTCGAGCTCCCCATTCTTGGCCGCGCACGACCACGCGCTATCAAAGCTCGCTTTACATTCCACTGAAGCATCTGCAAAGCCTGAAAATGTCCGACACAAAAACGGATCCCACGAAATTTCTCGGCTCGATTATCGGCAGCGCCGTTGTTGTTAAGCTTCATAATGGTGTTGAGTACCAGGGCGACTTGCAAAGCATTGATGGGTACATGAATGTCGTGTTGCAGTCTGCGAAAGAGTCCGTCCAGGAAAAGGTGACAAAGTCGTACGGAGACGTTTTCATTCGGGGAAACAATGGTATGTTCTTATTTATATTGAAAAGGTTCCATGCTCTTTCAGGTTCTTGCAAACCAGTTTACTAACTTTTAGTGTTGTATATTAGTGAGTGCTAGCTGGGCATATAAGCATGAATAAATGAAGAAAGAAACCAAAATCGCGACGAAGCACAGGATGCTGGTGCTCAGTGGCTTGGTATGGTTACATTTTACTGCATTTTGAAGCTGTAGATAGCGTCTTACTCGTGAATGGGTAAAGAGGTGGCTTAAACAAGTGATCTTTTATGCTCGTATCATGTAATGAGTCACGTGACCAGTGTTTTAAGCCATGTGCCTTTCAGGGAACTTTTATCCCCGCATTTATCAACTTTTAAAGGCCACCAAAGGTGCTTTCTGACACTATCTCTTGACGAAAGAACACTTCCCGACGAAACATCTCAATAATTCAAGCTCACTTGCTTTACTACAATAAAGCTAAACAAATGTGAAAACCTGCATATCAGCCATGCTCAGCGAATGGGAGTGCGTTGCGCGGAAAGAGCGAAAAAAGGCCCGAGCCCCCACTGAGTCTCGCTCGAGAAACTGACGTAGTAAACCTGGAAACCCTCATCAACCGTCAGTCAAGTAACAATGTTCGCCGCTAGAAGACAATTGTCCACTTTGATCCCTCCAAAGATCGCCTCTGCAAAGGTATGTGCCAGTCATAAGTGAAATTTCCTTGTTCTCCTCACAGTTGAGTGTGGGATTATTTGTTTCGTGGCAGGGGCCAACGCAGGTGTATCGAAACGCCTTTTTGTATCCAAAAGACTCTCTTTTAACCGTTCTATCTTGGATTATTTTCACCTGATAATACACAATTTCCGAATCCACCGTTTTTCGTGCCACCAACATCAGAAAATACTCGTTCTTCCTCATGCTTTGTGCATTCCCGAGAATTCACGTTTCGTCAGTCAAGCTTTTTCTTTACTGTCTTCCCTCCAGAAGACTTTTGAGCACTTTTCAATCAACGAGCCTGGCTTGACCGATCTACTTCCCCGCGTTTGGTTGGTGTTGAAAGATTTCAGTTTTGATCGAAGAAGCATCGAAGTGTTTGAGTATAATTGCTTCCAAAACACACGCAACCAGCAAATCGCTTCCGTTCAGCCGCCTGGATCAAAGAAATGCTTATGGTATTCACGGCTATCTCTTTTTTGACCTTATTCGAATGAGGCGGGCAAATAATAGAGCTTGTTGGACTGCAGGTGTACCTTTTTTTTACATTGGTTTACGATTGTACTCTTTATAACACCAATTTACCGTCTGCCAATATAATGAACAAGCCCTGATATCCCCCTCAAACCAAGCTATCCTCAAATACTAACATCCAGAACATCGGCTCGAACCCGAACGCCAAGAGAATGGCCGAGGTCGTGTCCTTCTACAAGAAGTTGCCAACCGGCCCAGCGCCAGCGGCCAAGAAGAGCTTTTCTCCTTGGGGTAGGTACAGAGCCGCCTACATCGATGGCGACAATGCCTCCGGTAAGCCTTTGCTCCACATTGCTCTTTTCATCATCGTGGCAGGCTACACCTGGGAGTACCAGGCCCACTTGAAGCACCACAAGGACCACTAGAGCTTTAGCTATATATACTGAAATACACATTCATCGGAACCACTAGCGCCTTTTGTTTTGTCTTCTTTGTAGAATGAAAGTTTCGTATGTTTGCCGAGTTATTAGAACCTAGAACCGAAGGTCATGTTTCTAATCTATGTGTGATCAAGGACTTTTCCAAAGAATGTTGAGCTATGATTATTTTATTATCTATTCGTGGTTGTTGTGGTCACTTAAAGTAAACACAGATATTCTTATCATGCCTCGTCTTAAAGTAACTGTCAATAGCCACTCAGCTTTTTATTCCCCCCTCCCTATTTTTAAGTACCGGGGAATGAAATTTTTACATGGCTTCGTGCTAAGAAGAAATAGAATTTCTACCCGAAAGACACAGCCGACTCGGTCGACGAGGACATTTTATAAGCTCTGTGAACACCATTGAGATAAAGCTTACGACTCTTCAAATGAAATCAGTTTGAGAACCTGGGGTTTGTATTACGCAGCTACGCTTTGCAAGTATTGTTGATAGCTAATAGAAAAGAAAAAAAAAGAAAAAGATCGGTCCATTGAAGTGCTTGTATATCATTTTGCTAGATTGAGCGCACTGTACAGATACTAAGTGGCCCTCTACTTAATCAAATTCAGTCACACAGCTTGTTGCAGTTTTCAAATAAGGGGCTATCAGAGTAGATAACTGAAATTATCCGCCGGCATCAAAATAGAGTCACGCCTCCAGGCTGAAAGCCTTGCTGACTGTCAGTCTCTAGCTTATGTCTGACTGTCAGCCTCTAGCGTATGTATACGAATGCGACATAACACATCCCAGGGAGCGCAGAACAAACCCACCTCGTTCAAAAATACCGGGGATCGAATAATCTGGAATTCTGGCCTGTGCAACAGAATAAGATCAGACCCCAAAACATTCTGCACACAATACTTTCTGAATTTGCAGATTCTGCAGAAAGGTGCACGCAAAGCCTTTTTTTCAATTATTGATTGTTTAAAGTCCTCTTGAACATGCGTAGTGGCTTCATGCGTTATCTTATCGTGGACGAAATGTGCGAGGTCTAAAAAAACATGAAAATAGGCCCAATAAATCAAAACTCCCACCGGGAAAACCCTTTATTTTCCATATTATTTCTCACGAAATTAGTGAAATTTCAGCAATCAAAGACTCTAAAATTCCGAGTTTACGCCCCCGCAAAACCTGCCATGGTCATGTTCGCTCAGCCTTGTTGATATGGTGTGCGCTCTATAGGGAATGAGGGGGCGTGCCGGGCTCAAAAGAGGCAATCCAGGGCGCACCCGTGATTCTCCCATTTTCACTGCGAGCGGCTTTCTCGTATACTACCACGGGCGAAACAAAAAAGACGCCATTGGGAGCTCAAATAGTCTATACATAGACCGGACCAATTACAGGCTAGCAATTTTATACACCCCTCAATTGCTGGAGATATAAGCCTGAGTGCCGGGATTTCTGCGTGTGTTTATCGAATCACACCCACCGTTGGTTGCTCTTTTTAGTGTGCCTGGACGGTTCGAAGATTTTGGTCGCCAGTTGGAACTTCGATTGTTGATAAAGATTCACCCAAAAAAGCAACAATTTTTCTGTTCGTGCTCCTGGCCATAACAGACTGCATTTTCGCCGACTTGTCCCCTGTCGGCAAAACTCATACAATTGCTCACTACTTCGGACATTCATAAGTGTCCTGGCATTGAGCAAGTGTGTTGAAAGGGTCATTATATGAGCTCCAAACCAGACCCTTCTCATACATTACATCCCGCGACGCCTCGCATGCTCAGAAGTGTGTCTGGCTCAGTGAAACTGTCGTTAGAACAGCCAAATAGCAAGCCCATGCCGAAACAAGACAAGGAATTGATGCCCTCGGCCGCTATAGGGCAAGGGAGTTCCAAGGCCCCCGCCGAGAGTGCACCACAGCAACAATTTTATCGCCGCTCGATCGGTGACTGGGACTTTGTGCGCACAATTGGTGCCGGGTCCATGGGCAAGGTAAAGCTAGCCAAGCACAACGCCACAGGCGAGAAGTGTGCGGTTAAGATCGTTCCCCGTGCGGCAAAGTTATACCAGCGTGCTCACGCCAATGATCCGCCTCTCAAGTCACAGGAGGAGGCAGCGCAGCGACAGAAGGAGTTTGAAAAGGAGGTCGCCCGGGACAAGCGCACCATCCGTGAAGGCGCGTTGGGAAGGCTCCTCTTCCACCCGCACATCTGCCGCCTCTACGAGATGGTGCCCATGACAAACCACTACTATATGCTCTTCGAGTACGTGGAGGGTGGCCAATTGCTCGATTACATTGTGTCGCACGGCTCGTTGAACGAGAAATATGCGCGCAAGTTTGCTCGCGGGATTGCGTCGGCGCTAGACTATTGTCATCGCAATAATGTCGTGCATCGAGATCTCAAGATTGAAAACATCATGATAAATAAGGAAGGCGAGATCAAAATCATTGATTTCGGGTTGCTGAACTTGTACACGCCGCATCATTTACTCAAAACATACTGCGGCCTGTTGTACTTTGCAGCGCCTGAGCTTTTGTGTGCAAAGCCTTATACGGGGCCCGAGGTTGATGTGTGGTCTTTTGGTGTGGTCTTATATGTGCTCGTATGCGGAAAGGTACCTTTTGACGATCCGGTGGTGTCCGTGCTTCACGAAAAAATCAAGAAGGGGCACGTGGAGTACCCGTCATTCATCTCGCGCGAATGTGTATCTCTACTCTCCCGCATGCTCGTCGTTGACCCGACAAAACGAGCCACTCTCGCTGAGGTAATCCAACATCCTTGGATGAATAAAGGCTTCGACTTTTTGGCACCAAGCTATGTTCCCAAGCGCATGCCTTTGTCTCTACCTTTGGATCCTCAAATTGTGCAAACTATTGCCTCATTTGACCTTGGCTCTATGCCGTCGATTACCGAGGAGCTCACTGCAATCATCTCAAGCCCAGACTACCAATTGAGCTCGGACAATTGGTTCAAAAGCATGAAGCAAGGTCGGCACCCGCATGGGCGTGACCCAGTTTACGGATACCACCCCCTTGTTTCCGTGTACTATTTGGTGGATGAAATGAAGAAGCGAAAGCGAGCGAAGGAAGAAGCAATTAAAAACCACTTGCGCCAACAGTATACTGAGCAGGATCTCCCTCAAACAGGTCAGAGCATCTCCACCCCACTAGCTCAAAACGCATCCCGCACTCCGTCCAGAAATTACTCTCAACCACCACTTCAGGTTGCATCTCCTATAAGGACCCCGTCTCGGCATTCATCAGTTACTCAGCAAGGGGCTGGAAGCCCATTTGCAACATCTACTGTCGCTCATCTACGTTCACCACCACCCCCTCCTCCTCAACAAAACCCCCCAACGCTTGCATTCCCGGAGCAAGCGCATACTTCAGTCATGTCCAACGCTTTGAGTAGAGCTACATCAAGCCCCACACGACGCGAGGAGCCTGCCGAAATCTCAGTTCAGCAACAGCAACAGCAAAGTCCCAAAGTTTCAATCAATACACAAGAGACATTGGATCCAAATGCAGGAAAATCGGCTGGCTTCAACGGTTTATTGAGAAAAATGTCGTCCAAAAAGTACAGAAATCGGAGTCCTTCGCCCACGAAAGAGACAATTTCTGGTAGAGATGACTTCGCGACGGGTCCATCGTCTCCAAGGATGCCGTTGCAACCCACCGGACTCCTTTTCCCGCCAAGTGGTCGCTCACACCAAGAGAGCTTCAGCACTCAGGGCGCAGATCCTTTTGTCCGCCGAGGTGTGAGCATGAAGGTGACCGCAAAGGAACGGTCTGACTCGGGGGCTGATGTCAAAAAGACGGAATCACAAAGCCATAAGTCACATAGCCGCTCACACTCAACAAGCGGTAAGTCATATGGATACGTTCCCCTGGAAAACTTGCCCCCATTACCGAACATCAATGCTGCTCAAATACGGACAGGAGCACAAACTGACTTCAGTCAAATGTCCGAGGAAAAGCCATCACAAGTTAAGACGGGCTTTCATCCCACAGCAAGAGCGAAATCTCTTGGGCTGCATACCAGAAAAGACTCTTCATACTATAGAGGCGAGAAGAACAGGCCTGTGTTGCCAAATTTAATGGCAGCGCAAAATAGTGACGAGGGCCTGGACATTGACACAGAAAACCACGCGGTCGAAACATTTGACGATGTCACGCTTGATGAGAAGTCGAGATCACGCGTTCCTCAACTATCAGAGGCACAAATCATCGACCAGTTCAACAACGCAAAGAGAAACAGCATGCCTTCCATCGAATACCCAAAAACCTTGTTTTTGAAAGGCTTTTTCAGTGTTCAGACTACATCTACAAAGCCATTACCAGTAATACGTTACAACGTCTTGAGGGCCTTGAGCAATCTCGGAGTAAAGTATCAAGAGGTCAAGGGCGGGTTTTTGTGCGTCCAAACGACCATGATGGCCCAAAAACCAGTTGGCTGTGGTGACAACGTTACCCCAACCGCGAGTACCATAATTGATGGGTATAGACTGGATCTCAACAGCGAGGAAAAGCGTCTCTACGGGGACGCATTTGAGCTGTCCTCTGATTCCTTTCAGAAGCTGAAGGATGACGCCGGGAGAGTCAAAACTCCAGAGCAGGAATTCACTCCAACGCAAATTCCGCAGATTGTGACTCCCCAACAGCCTTCATCAAGCCAGCTCAACAGACATGGTTCGCAGCATGGCGCGGGGGCTTCTCTGGTTGGATCGCCTACAACCTATGTAAAGGGACATAGGTCATCACACTCGATGAATCTTGGCCATAGACGCAAGTTTTCAATTGGACAAACATTCTTACAGAATTACAAGAAAAAGAATGGATCGCAATCTTTGATGCCGCCAAATACACCAGCTGCGGCAAAAATCAATAAGATTCTCTTGGGAAACGGTGAGGTTGAAGATGGTGATCTCGATGAGGAGACGCTTGCTCACATGAGGAAGTTGTCATACGACGATTCCATGGATTCCGTAAACGGTGAAATGAACGCGGGCGGAAGTGATATGTTAGTTTCGTCGAGGATCGAGCACCGGGCAAGGCATCAGCGCTCGAGCAGTGCGTTCAGCGAAGAAGATGCTCAGAAGAAGGCTATGCACAAGGCTCCATTGAAGTTCGAGATCAATATAGTAAAGGTGCCTCTAGTTGGATTGTATGGTGTGCAGTTCAAGAAAACTTTGGGAAATACTTGGAACTACAAAACGTTGGCCAGTCAGATTTTGGAAGAATTGAATTTATGATAGACTATTTTAGCTTTATATAATGCCACGGGATGGTTTTTAGTGCCTTGCGTAAGTGACAGGACCTTGTATGGTAGGAATAGTGTTTTACCTGAACCAAAGAGTATAAACACAAATCTATGATAAACATTCGAACCCAAACATCACTATATAGTATGCAAATGCAAAAATTTAGGGGAATTTCAGCGTCGATCCAGTTAGGACCCGAATCTGGCCGCGACAGCATCAATCAACTATATCAAAAATAATCACATCAACATGCTCATGAGGTAATTTCTCACCATCATCAAGAAAAAAGACATACAAGACGCTTTTTATGTCATCGGAACAAATGTGGTAACGCGTGCCTCAATTGCAGTGAGGCGTGTTTGATGGCTCTGACTTGTCGATTTATAAGTAAAAGTAGGCATCCAAGCCCTGTCTTGCCACATCTTCTGCAACGAAAGGGCAATTACCTCGAGCTCTGAACAAGCATCCATTTCATCCTCTTCCATAAAAAGTCTGAACAAACTCAGCCGTAGTCCAAGGCCCTGGAATCCACCTCACACGTTCTCTGTCAAAAGTCATGTCCGGTTTTCCGTCTTCATTAAACTTTGCAGTTTCGGAAGGCGATGGAGCTGCTCCAAGGAGGCCCAATTGTCTCGAAATATCGTTCATGACTTCAAATGTTGGCACTTTCTGATCTTCTGCAAATTCTGATGACTGAATCTCTGTGTTCAATCTTTCAAATCAAAGCGCAGTTTTACCTCATCAAGAATCGGCCCATGCTAAGGGCTCTCCGTACTGAAAAGAGTTTCCTAATCGAATTTCGAATCTCTCATTTCTTCATGATATGACTATCAAGCGAGAGGAGCTTTTTTGGCTCCGGCGACATCTGAGAAAGCACTAGATGCCCGAAGCAGCTCCCTGCTAGAGCCAGCCTCTGAGGTTTTATGAGAGCCTGAGCGTTTTGCCCGTATGATCAAGCTTTTGATATTTTTGAGATAAAATGAGATGTTTTGGACACGTTTTGATAGTAGGTCGTTTCCGGAGCCAATCTTCTCGTATTCTTCCATCAAGAACGCAAACTGTTCGGCTTTTGCATTGTATTTTGTTTCGAAATCGCGATCTATAGCTGGAAGTTTGCTCAATGGATCAGTAAATATAAGCAAGGAGATATCGAACTCAAACAATCTGAGTGACATCTCGGTCATTTGCTTTGAACCATAGGCCAGGTAATCACCCTCGAGATATCTGAGCCTCAAATCAAGATGAAGCTCCATTCCAAGAAAGTAAAACTCAACATTGGTAAAAAGCCTTGACGCTTGACACCCCTCGAACCGAGGACGAAGAATCAGCATGCGTAAATTCGACATTTCACACCTCACCTTTTCATAATCCAGTCCAAAACGAACGTAGTCAAACGCGGTGTTGCTGACATAGCTCCTGAGTAGCTGATCTAAATGCTCGAGTCGCCTCTCGAAGTCGTTGGCTTCGACAACATCTGAAGGCTCTTCGGCAATTTCACCCGCACCTTTGACACCATCGGCACGATTGATCTCGTCTATACGACTGCGCTCGCGTTGGCCAGATGAACCATTGCTTGATTTTGAATTTTCCGAATAACAATATAGTTTTCCATCATGTTCGTCGTTCGGGCTGTCCAAACAGTCAGAGCAGCGTTCTAGTCTGTCCGCGTGTCGAATATCTTCTGTTGTGGCATATGCCTGCACCAAGTTTGACTCTGGGTCGCCTATTATCTGATTTGCCGTGGGAAACAATGTCTTGACATAAACACTACTAGTGAAAAGCGATATTGTCCAAAAGCAGAAAGAAACTTGATAAACATTCATTGATCACTCTAGATTCTATGGTAAACCTTTTGACTCAACAAGTTAAGCTTTTGACGAAAGCTTCAACGAGACCTGCAAGCGGCTTTATAAGTAGTCATACGGATTTATGAATGCAAACAACAATAAGGGTAGTTGTTTTTCTTCACAAGGTGCGAGACAATGAACGACGCCTCATTATCCAGCAACACATTAGGCTATCCAAGACAATGAAGCATGTCTAGATTCGCTCGAATTCTACTCAATGTTGACCATGTAAAATTTCAGAGCGCAACATGCCAAATTGAGCATTGAATCATGACGCAATTGCTTGGCATCGGGTAAGCAAAGTACACCTTTTTCAATTGTTCTAGTCATTCGAGTCTGAAATTCCAATTCTACTGTTGTCGGAATTTTGACTTGAGGGGCTCGGAAGTTTCTCGGCGCTGTTCTGCTGATTTGCTCGCAATTCTTCCACGGAATGGTCAACATCCACATCAACGGGCGAGCTGCTTTCTACGGGAATCGGGGCCATTTCACCAGTCATTTGTGAAGCTTTTGCACTATTTGTTTCCGCTGGTGTTGCACTCTCATCGCCTTTCTTTCGAAGATTGAGTCTTTCCCCTCTGGAAAGCCCCGCCGTAAAATCCATTCTCATTTTCTGCTCCTGTAAATTCTGCGCTCTTTGAGACCGCCTCGTAGTAGCATGTTTGAGATCTTCTGCTTCTTGAGCTTTTCTCTCCTGTTCCTCGAGATTCTTTTGCCTCTCCTTTGCCTCAATTCGCGAGGATCTCTTTCTAGTCGCCAAAAGGCGCCCCATCTCAAATTCTTTTTTTCTTCCAGATATAATCTTCCTTTTTTTGTGTTCGTAGGAGAACATGTTGGAGATGTACAGCTCAGTGTATATATAGTCCACAATAGCCTTGTTGATCTTGAGCTTTTTGCCCTTGAACAGATCGATCAAAAACAGATTAAAACCATAAACGTCTTTGTACACAAGCTCGAGCTCAATCAGCGATATATCGAATGAGTCTTCGGGGTAATATAATTCAGGGTGTGGAGGTGCCAATTTCCGTTTTTTTGGAATGATGAACTCTGGAGCGGAGATGACTCGTCTATACAATGCCGTGCCATCAAAAAGCAGAAAGTACTCCTCCCCTCGGTGCTTATCAATTGTTGGAATTCTTGCAACAGACGTAAGCCTCAAATCCTCAGGGGAAAGTTTGACCTTGTCGATATACTCGCGGAAGTCTTGGTACAGCGACACCTCAGTAATCAATGTAGCAAGCACACTCAATTTTTCGTCAACATATAGATCATTAAAAGATGGGTATATTCTTGTGACCACGCTTTGGTGTGACTCTGCCTCTTCCTCCTCCGTAGGCCCGGAAAGAGGGGTATCGCTTCCAAAGTAGACGCGAAATAAGCTCTCGAACATCGACAAAGACAGCACTTTCTTACCATGTACTTTGCTGATCAAAGCAAGCTTGGCCTTGTTGATGACCAATACCATCTCATCGACCGGCGGCGGCTGAACCAACTCAAAAAGTTCCATCTCAAAAAGATCGGTGTCAAAATGCTCACTGGCTAGCTTTATATAGCCTCTACATTGAAACATCCAATTCAAGACATAAACATAATTTGGATCATTTCTGAAGCTGCGCCACCTTGGTTCATTTGGATGATTTTCCTGGAGATTTTTGACGAGAGCGTCGTTCGGAAGTACCACAGGGCTTAGTTTTGCTAAAGCTGCAATTTCTTCGGCTGTTCCGATACGTAAGACTTCTGTGGCATGGCCTGCGGGGACCGGCGGCGTAGCGGACTTTGTGGATGGCATTAGTGGATCTATCAAGTTTATGCAAGAAATGTTTTGAGATCAATTAGGTTTTTTTTGGTTGCGACATCATCTTTGGTGGTGATGTACGTTTCGCCGTATTTACGCGCATCTTACATTTTCGTCGACGTAAGGCTGCAATTTGCGGGCTTCACAGCTTACGAAATACGTAATGAAAATTTCTGGACCCTCGTAATGATTCTCGTACTCACGTATTACGCGAAAAAACGCGTATCGAGGCTTGTAGGTGATATGGAAAACAGACTTTAAAAGCAATCTTACATGCTGATTTCTATCACTCAAATCTCCTAACAGGAGTTTACTTAAATGAAGCTTAGGGGGCCACAGTAAAATCGCTCTGTGGGTCGCGCTCGGTCTCAATGCCTCCATGATCTTGATAAGCGCGAGTGCACAATGGTCTCTCCAAAATTGTTAAGAAATTTATTATCCGCATTACCAATGAAAAGATCAAATCGGTTTAGGTAAGTGCCTAACCATGAGCTGAATAAAAAGCTCCGACCTTTCTCGCAATGATACTCATGGCTTCCAAAAGAAAGTGTAGGTTGTAAGACCAGGACAACTTGTTGGGAGCAAGAAGATTCCTCGCTATATACTCGAGCAGGCTACATGATTAACAAGTGTCCGAAACTGACTTTACGTCAAATACGGTCCTTCAAAGACTTTGAGTCGATTTCTAGATGTAGCCGAAGATGTGTTTTGAGACGTTTCAGAAAGAGCCGATGTTGCATATTCTAAAACGTCTTTATTTCCCACGCAAATCTCATGCCCAATCACCAAAGAAACAGTGTGAGGGCAGGGTGTATCTTTCTTCCTTCACATACAGTTTTCTGGATAGTTTTCAAGCTTCAAACAAAGCTAAAAAAGAACATCACGCAAACCTTAAGCATTACGCAAAATGATACGCAATCCACAACGCGAGGCTTGGGTAAGCGTAATGACTTGCGTAATGTGTAATAAATATTTTGCTACGGTAGTACGTCGACGTCGAGCAAATGGAAATTACGCGCAACACTGATTGGTGGTGCGCCGCGGCAATGGTGAGAAGAAAAGACCGAGCAACGCGGACGCGACGTGAGAGGCGCGTGGCGCACATATACGCTGCAATTTATATTATTCGAAAGCGGGGAATTCGAAGATGGAACCCAAAGCTTGGCATATCGAGTGTAAATTGTTGGGTTAGTTTGCGCATGATTTGGTATAAAAGTCTTTACTTGGTAAGAGCGCCCAAAATCTGAAAACGTCAGGGTGGGCCCGAGTGGGCCCGAGTGGTTGCGATATGGCTGTAAATTGAGTGAGCATAATGCTTTTAATTTAGGGTCTTGACGGATATTTTGGAATTTCTCCTTACATTTGGGGCACAAAAATTGAAGCTTTATCCACCCAGAGCCGAGAAGCGGGGAAGTGCGCTAAGGTGCTCGACCGACTATAGAGAAGCTCGAACATCGTAGTCAACGTCGAGAGAATTTGGCACTGAAGTTTATACACATGTGCCCATTTGGTCAGTTGGTTGACTTGTCGAGGACTTTTTTTTAGAAAAGTGGGTTCCAAGCGGCACAGGGGGATGGAAAGCATTCCTGGAAAGGCCTAAAGAGATTCTCGCCAGACAGCTCTGGTCACTTGGGTGTTTCAGGGGTGTTGAGCCCATCACTGGCCCTCAGATGTACCCGCATACAAACTTGGGCTCGCTCGTCATGTAATTGTTCACGAGCTAGGCCCTGACACCCCTGATGTAATCCTAGATTTCGGGCGGCGCACAAGAGCCAGTGAAGGGTGAAGTTTGGTCGATGCGTGGCTGATACTATGTCGAGATGAACTGGCTATGCCAGCTCTCGGCTTCACTTATGATTTGCTTGGCGCTACTAATGATGAAATACGACAGTCTCGTTGCGTCGATCACCGGTACATTATGTACCTTTTTAACAACCGAAAAAGCACTAACAGAGTTGGTTTTTGCAGCATCAGCATGAAAATATGGGCTCCCTCTGCAGTAATGGTGACTATTCGATTACTTTATTTGATTGTTTGAGATCTAATGATGTTCGTAAGACGCATCTTTTCCAAATCAAAAAACAAAGGATAAACAAAAAACCTTCACTGTTCGCCATGGCTTCGATATACCGAAGGTCCAATCTCTTACTTGAGTGCCAGGAGAGGAATAACCGATTTTGCAACATCGACTCCCAAAACTTTTTCATTTTTCTTACCTGTTGTAAAAACCCCGGTTCTAAATGAGACTTCGACAACACACCCCATTTCGTGGTGCGCTCGGAAAGTGCCAAAATTGCTACCACAAGACATGAAATTTTGATCAACTGATCAACATGTTGAATATTTACAATTAACTCTCGTCTAGAAGTTTGCGCAAGCCTTCGTTCTTTCGCTGAATCTTGATTATCTCATTGCTTATCTTGAGCAAAGCAGTATGCTTGGACAAATTCGGCAAGCCATCCTTGTTGAGCTGCTTCCGCTTTGACTTTTTTCTGGCAGAAGAATTTGCACCGGCAGAGACCAAGTCGTGCTTATAGTCATCTACGTTCGTGACTAGTCTCAAGCATCGATCATACGCTTCCTTGCAGAGCAACCGGCGTTTCTGCTCCAGAGTTGAGTGATTCAATCTTTTCTGCGTCAATGATAACAAAGGCTTTGCTGCCTTTCGCTTCTTTTTCGCAGAGGCCTCGGAGCTCACAGAGCTTTCGCGCTCTCGCTTGAAAGCACTGTGGTTCAATGAATTGTCGGGCGTCCTGAGCTGGGTGTTCACATGTGGCTCGGCGCCAAACGTCTTCAAGTCGTGTGTCTGATGGTTATCGAATGCGTCCACAAGATCTCTTCTGACTGAATTCGCAGAGGCCAAATTATCTATTTGTCCCATTGTCTGCATTTCAAACATATGCGGAATTTTAGGTTGGTTCTGGCTATAGATTTCAAGAGGATTGACCTCTGAGGAGAACGCCAAGTTGTCTAAGAACTTGTCCAAAGCGGTGGCTTCCGTTGTAGAAAAGAACTGGTCCTCGTCTTCACCTTCTTCAGCAGCCAATGGGTTCTTTTCCAGTTTGGAGAGCTGCGCTTGCTGAGCAGGGAATATGTTTTCTAGGCCCTGGATCATCTCGCCAGGAGGTGTTATTAAGGAGCCTGATGATATTGCAGGAAGAGACAAGTGGCGGTCCACATGTTGAAATGAAGTTAGACTCTGTGACTGCTCAAACTTGTTCTGAAAATGCAGTGTTTGATGATTATGCAAAGGGGTTAAACCCTGATCTTGACTCAGCGAAAGCTGGTCCCCAGCGTATTGCCTCGGAGTCAGTCCCCATTCGTTTTCTGGGAGATGCTGAGTTTGTATCTGTTGAGAGAAAATTTCTCCGCTCAGGAAAATGTCGGCCTGGTATTTGTGATCGTCGCCACGATGTGTACTTTCTAGATTGAGCTGCTGCGCTTTATGAACCTGTTCAACCTCCAGTTGAGTATTCTTTTGCTGAAGCTGCGTGTACATGGAATATGCCTGTTCAAAGTCCATGTCCATTGTTACCATATCAAGATTGAATATTTCCTCGTTATCTGAAAGTTGAGGAGATGTCGAGTCCGGCACATCCAAGGACACCAGCAGCATCGAATGAGAATCTGAGGAGTGTGTTTCCAATGTTTGTCGCTGAAAGGGAGGATGACTGAATGCGTTGAGATTGATGTTCGTCGGCGCCGTGTTCCGCGTCGCTGTCGTTGTATATGACATGGATGTAAAGAATGGGGCGGTGAAAGTGACGAATACGCAGGCTGCGATCAATTGGCCTAGTGGAGAAATATCCACAATCAGACCTGCTTTCCGGAGAGACACACGAAGTTAGTGTTCGGTGGCTTGATTTAATTTTATTTTTGCGAACCGAGGCCGGTCGGTGTGAAAAGATTTTTTGTCAAAATTGTTTTCAGATCTGGGCAGAAGAAAAAATCTGCGGGCGAGCGCGAATACCGTAAATTTGAATCTTTTACGAGGCAGGATTTAGTGTACCTTGAAGCTAAAAAGTATTCAATACAGCTAGGATGAAGGTGGACTTAGCAGACCTTTCGAAGATCCGGCTCGACTGGATTTGAATCTTTATATACTCGCATGCGTCAGGGCACCAGGAATTTCAAAAAGAAAAAAAAAAACACCAAAAGAGGAAGTCTGGGGAAATGCGGCATGCGGAGATAGATAATGCTGCTCAAGAGCGTATATGCACACTACCCGTATGAAAAGCCCCTTTTGGAAGCCGAGGTGAGTTCACGTATTTCTTGAAGTCATCCAATTTTTGGTCCAGTCACTAAATCCACAAGATTCCAGAAAATCTGCTATTCTTCCTCAATACTTTTTTTTGGCTTTTCAAAGACAAGAAAGAACGATGATCGAGGTCAGAAACACAATTGTCTTGATTGAGGCGACTACACACAGAAGCAGTGCATGATCTGGGGAGATTTTTCGGAATACGCCCGTCAACGCGTCATCGGGCCAGATCCAAAGTTTATCAGTCGAAAAATGAACCAAGCAAGAGAGATTGCTCAAATCCAGAGCAGGAACTCGAGAACTGCATCATCTGTCGCGCTTGTCGTGAAATCAACTAAACATTTCGATAAGTTTTGATAAATTACATTGCGTGCCAAGCTTGAAGAGCAGCGTGTATTCAAAAACGCTGCAAATATTAGCTTTGCCATTGGCACACTCGACCAACTTACGCACGACGCGGGGTCTTTGCAGTGACACATACAGTTTACGCAGCACGAATCCTCGTTGGTGCGTTTTTCGGAGCTGGCGCAGCAACATCAGCTAGACCTACTAAAAACTATACTGAGGTGAGAAATTACCAGCTTGAAGGTAAATCCAATCAGAGAGAAAAATGAGAGCTTCCCATGCTCACATATTCAAGATCACGATGTTGGCCTCCCAAAGAGATTTGCACAAACTGAGCGTGGGATATCATGTTGCATTCACTATGAGGATGTACAGTCATCGCTCAAGACTGTAGTAACCGTACTGGCGGCCAAACTCGGTCTGAAAGATAACGGGGGATTGCGGGTTATCGGTTGCAAAATCGTTCAGGGGCAAACTGCGGGGCTTAATGTTAATAAAAAAGATGAGCCAAATCGAAAGGTTAATTTTTCTAACAAACTTGGTTCCTGGCCAGGCCCGTTCTGAAGCAGATTGCGCCCCAAATATGAATTTACGCGTGACTTGCGCCCCGGCAAAGCGGAGTGTGAGTCGAAGCCGCGCACTCATGGCCAAGAAATCTGGGAGAATCCCCGTTTACTTCCACATCACACTTGAATGTCATGCCAGGCGTAGTTTACCTGCATCAACTGGCAGGACTAACTTCGTTTTAAACAGTTAGCCGCGCTTCAACATTCGTAATCATGCACTTACGGGGTCAAAGTGAATGTGAATCGAGATTACTAAAGACCAAACACCACTAGAAAGTATTGGTTACTCTTTGACGCTGTTTTGTGAAATCTTTCGATCATCTAGAGAGAAAAGCAAACCTACGATATTTGATAACTGTGGGGAGATGCTCCTTGCAAGACGCCTCGTGTCTTTGCTGGAAATGACGCGACGCACGTTTCGGATCTGAGAGTGCACATAGTGTGGTTGCACGTCACTGGGGATCGGGGTTCAAACGCTTTCTGCAAAAAAGACTTCAGTTTTTCACCATCGCTCCCGCAGACCGAACGATTCGTGATGAAATACTTTGCCATAGAAGCAAAATCTTGTGGCCTGGCCGAGCACAATACTTTTATGACCGCAAGCTCCGGTGTCCACTTCAAGTTTCCTTGCTTGCGGTTTATGTATACAGTTCAAAGGGGTTTTTTCAAGAGAAGAAAAATTGTATTATCAGGATAATGCCCTCAAAGGGCCAAAACCCTGTATCGCCATAGACAAAAAAACCTGAACATGTCTGGTCGTGGTCAATTGTTTTCCAAAGAAACAAATTGTATTATCAGGAAACCGCGGTTAGACGGTTATAGCTACAAACAAAAATCCCGCATAAGTCTGGTTGGAACACTAAGTAATGTAGCCCCCGACTTTCCAAAGCCTTATGTCTTCCTCCTTATCCTATCCGCTGGGTAGTGTCAACTTGTATGTATTTTACTTCGCTCCAACGCCTTTTTCAATTGCCTATTCAGAAGAGGCTGGAGGGCAGTGTCTCCTGTTGCCTCCCGGCGTCTGGATAAATAGACCTGGCGGACGGTGTCGACGTACCAATTAAGGTTGCGTAAATTTATATCACATTATAGGACGCTCTCGTTAGAGTATGGCAGGCACACCCAAACAAGCGCAAAAACTATACAACATACAGTAAAAACCTATAATAGATCGCAACTTCACCCCAAGCATCGTTTGGCGACACCCAAACAAGCGCAAAACCTATACATTTTTTTTATACATACAAACTTAAGACGGGGAAAATTTAAGAATACATTCAGCACACATGAAATTTGAAGCCAAGCATTATTATAGCTGGTGACAGAACCCGGCGTGCTTGCACGATACTTGCCAGCCAATACTCCAGACATCATCAAATTCTGCATAGAAACCAAGAAGAGATAACATGCAGGAAATGAGCAAGAGAATTGACAAAAAGAACCAGCACCAGATTTCGACATCTAAGCCTGTGTGGCGTAATGGTCAGCGCATCTGACTTCTAATCAGAAGCTTCCGGGTTCGAGTCCCGGCATGGGTTCATCTTTGCGGCTTTAGCTCAGTTGGGAGAGCGTCAGACTGAAGATCTGAAGGTCCTGTGTTCGATCCACAGAAATCGCAATCTTTTTGCTTTTGACATGAAATCCATCGCCTCGCAAGCATTTTCTTTTTTGACTTCGGATTTACATCAAATCGTTAGATATAGATTTGGTGTCCATTTTTTCTCCTGATAATGCATACATACTATTATATGATGAGACTATGAGCACAAGTAGTATGTAAATTACGAGATTTATTTTTCTAAAGTACATGTAGCATATCGACGTAATCCGGAGAATTATATTCCTCAACCATACTAATGTGGATGAAGTTGATACCCTGAAATTTGTTTCTTTGAAAAAGTCGACATGACATATGTTGTAACGAAGCCGTAGAAGCGGCAAATTCATGAGCAGTCCATGTGTCCCATTAAAGGAAAGACCTGTCTTTTAAGCTCATGATTACGCACAAGTTAGTGAAGGAGATATTACTCGTAGCATTCTGTGAAGTAGAGTCAGTCGTAAGAGAGAAGAGTAGTTGCTTGATTTTCTTCTCGATATGAGGCAGATATTAAGCTCACCTTCTATATGAATACAAGAGGGGGACTTCACTAATAATTACTAAGCGCCAGGTGCCACCTCACTCCGGGTAATATCCGATGCTGAGATATAAATACTATGCCGGGCTGGTAATGACCCCAATCGGGAAGACGACTAACACATCTTACAAGATGTGTTACCCTCGGTCCCTAACGAATAGGCGCACGCGCATACAGAGTTTTCACCAGGTAGGTGCATGCATAACGCGTCTCTGTTACTTGCTCTTTTCGAGACATCGCAATTTCAGTACAACATTACATGAATCGGCCATTAAGCCATGAAGGTTTCTGGCCAATAGCAACAGCAATCAAGAGACGCAACCTAAATCGTGATTGCTGGATCCTTGGCTCGGTATCAGCTTTTATAAATTGTTAGCAAGACCCACGATGGTTAGTATGAGGTTATCGTCAAAAATAACTAAAGAGGGATCTAAAAATGAACCCCTATCTCAGAATAATATACGAAAGTTGTTTTTTCTAGCAGATTGCGAGTTTTTAAAGAGCACAGTGGTGCGGTAAGGGCACCCATATCAAGTACCATATCGAGAGCTTCTCATAAACTATGCATTTATCGTTCGTGGTTCATGTTATCAGTCGAAGGATCGCTTCCTGCTGCCCCATCGCGGTCCAAACCATCACAAAACGCTCTCAAGGCGACAAATTCCTTGCTCAAAAACCGATCCAAGGTACGTTCGCTGACAACTAACCTGAAGTTGAGCAAGTAGAGAAAGCTGACCTCAATTTTACACAAATCTTTTGGGGCCACGCCGCCGACCGTGGCAAAACTCTTTTGTTTCTGATGCACGTCCTCTAGTTTTTTGGTCAGACACCGTAGCAGAGCCAAAATGAATCGATAAACATTCAATGGGGTCAAAGTCACTACGTCTAGCATCACGCAAAGCTTGTATAGCATGTATGCGCTGTGAATGTACACGGAAACGGAGATGGACGGCGAGTAAGTCTTGATACGCACCAAAAATTGCGCAATGGAAATCGGAGGGGCTTTGGCAAGACTGAAACACCGTAAAAGATGTTCTGCCTGGGCCTGTACTTTGGGCTGCATGTGGAAACGAACTTCCCGCCGAAGGCGTGCAAAATTGTGGCACGTGATAGGGTCTAGGGGTAAATCCAAGGACGTCGTTTGTACAAGCAGCTCTGTCAGAATGAAATTTAGGCCGTTCTCCACGTCGTTTTCCTTCTCGTTCTCGGTACCCGTCGATTGTGTCACGAGAGACTGCGCTGAAGAGTTTTCGTGGCTCATAAGTGCCCGGTTTGTCCCTGTTGCGAGAGTATCAAGATTCTGTTCGGGTGAGTCTGACAGGACACTCAGAATCCCAGAATTATCGATTATCTCTACGTCTTGCTGATCTAGCACCGGCAGTGGTCCATCACATGGTATTTCATGCAATTCCGGCGGACTTCCATCAAGTTTGGGTAGTTTCGCTTCAGCCTGCAAATCGTCTATATCTAGCGAGTACAGATCTAGCTGCTGGCGGCGGAATCGGGCAAACGCGTCCCTGTTTTCGCCAAGATGGATCAAGTCTTCAAGCAAGGACTGGAATATGGCAACCGCGTGAAAACTGTGGAGTTTGTTGACATCCTTGACGTCGTTTGCTAGATCAAATACCAACTCTTTGAGACAAACCTCGTCGAGCGAGCCCGGGTCATCTATAAACGTCTCCTGCGGCCGTTTAAGCGGGATATCACTCACGTACTTGTTGGTGTAGGGAGCACTCATGAGTGTATGTGGGTAAAAACGTGATTGTGCTGGGTTTTGTGGGTTCTTATGCGGTGCGTTTTGAGACTATATGGGCAATATACTTCATGAGACGCCTACAGTCTGGAAAAAGACACGAGACAGAGTTTGGTTTTGCAGCAGGCCCTGTTGCTTTGAATTGCGAATGACTGATCAGGATGATCACGCTTTTTTTTATGTCAAAATCCAAATAATCTTGGCCTTGCCACGGTTTAGAAATATGGTTTTGGGCGATGATGTCTTGGCTGGGCGAGCATTTCGCATTTCGCGGAGAACGCCTCGCCAGATCCAGCGAGACTAGAGTAATAAATATGCAGTTTTTATGTCTAGACGTTTTGGTACTCAAGAATGAGCCGACCAAGAAAAATACGTGAGTAAAAAATATTACTTACCGTATCGCAAAGACTTATGCAAATTCAAATGCTTATAACCATATTGCTTTATTTCTCTAGGATAAGCATTGTTATGGCCAATGGCCATGTCTTGAACTACCCTCGGCAGTGTTGTGAGAATCGACTTTTTTTGTGGTGTTGCACGTGGGCACGTTATGTAATCAAAAGCCCCACAAAATGTCTTGGTCGTTGCTACGGCATCGTTTTTCATGCTCGTAGCCCAAAACATTGCCGTTAGCCGTAAGTAACTGTTGGTTTATATGCAACACCCTGTTTAAAGCGCTAGCACACAGGAAATTACAGTTGGTGGAGTACCCAGGTCTAAAATTGGTTTAACCCAATGAAACTTGGGCGTGCGTCCACGTATCTATTCTATATAGTGTATCCGACGCTTAGGGGGAAAAAGAGGATCTTTTGTTTCGCTGAAATGGAAAAGGTTCCTCCCAGTCAGTGTTGAGCAAATCGCGTACTCGGCGTACGCGTAGCAAATTTTGTCCGTACTCCGTACGCGTACGGTACTCGTACGGAGGCAGGCAGCGTACAGTCCGTACCGTACGCCATACCATATGGAGGGTATATGTGCAGGACACAATCGGCTATGTCGTTTATTCACAGTATCTGGTTCAATACAAGGATGCCGTGAATGAATTGCCTCAGGAATCAACGCAAAGGCTCATTCTCAGGGCTCGGAAGATTTTGTTTCGGGAGTCAGACTGACGTCGTGCACTCAGAGCATGAGATTACAGCGTACAGTACGCCTACAGTCGGCACGCCGATTTGCTCAGCACTGCAATAGGCTAGGAGAGATTTTGGCTGAAGCACCTTTCAAACCACAGCACCTAATACTGTAATCGCCTGTGTGCAGCGCATTTAGCACGTTGTTACATAAAATCCAACAATACGTTATGATAATGGATTTTACCCGTATACTAAGATATCTCCCGTGGAGCGTTCATTTCAGTGTTGCGCGCTATCGTAATTTATCGTTTTTCGTAATACGAAAAATGATAATTGAAGTCATCAAAATCGTAAAAAAAACGATAATATAACGATAAAATAACGATAAAATAACGATAAAAAACGATAAAAAAACGATAAAAAACGATAAAAAACGATTTCGCCTTTTCTTTGGTCAAGTCATGTCAAGCGCCAAACGATTTTCTTAGATTTAGGGTTGGAGCCCCGAATATGTGGGGACATGCTGCTCCGTTATTTGGCCACCGCTCTCAATCCAAAGTATAAACTCAGATATTGTCAACTCAGAGAATCTTTTCCGACTGCTTTGGTTGATAACACCAGAGAGAACTGGAAAGGGTGTACAAGCTTTATCTGAGATACTACGAAAAGAAACAGGGAAATGCGGGAAGCACCTCACAAGGCGACCAATGCTCAAAGGCAGTTGATGATGCGGGAACCAAACGCTTTACTTTCCTTAGTGAGGATGAGTTTTCTGATGACGAAGAAGACGAAGTCAAAGCATATCTCTTCGAGAAACCCGAAGACGGAAATGTTGTCACTTATTATCGGTATAATAAAAAGAGGTTTCCTATGCTTTATAAGCTTGCGAAAGATATTATGGCTATCCCAGCTATGTCCGCGCCGGCAGAATCCTTCTTTTCAATCCTTGGAGATGTAATCACGAAGAAGAGAAATAGATTGTTCCCAGCCACGACCAAAATGTTAGCAGTTGTCAAAAATATGGTGAGAAAAATAAGGCCTGATGACGAAGACCTGGGTGTGGAATCTGATGATGATAATGCTGGAGATGATGTGGAGTAAAACGATATGATTCTGAAAGAGATCGATGATGTTAGTCGTGACCAAATGGAAGTAGACATTGCTGAGGCTATTGAGATCAATTGAGGTCGTGGCCTTTTTGACGACTAAAAGTATTTTAGCAATGAAGCAGTTATTTTTCTTGCATCACTCAAAGTAGATAGATATATATATCTCTAAAACAAGAAAATGTTACCATCATCATTTCACCGTGCTGAGGAAAGGAGCGAAGACTTTTCGAACAGAAACAATTGGCTCGTTGTTCGGCGAGGTTGTTAATGCAGAGCCCAGATCCACTCCGGCGAAATCATAAGATAACAACGGTAAAATGATGATAAAATGATGATAAAATGACGATAAAATGACGATAAAATGACGATAAAATGACGATAAAATGACGATAAAATGACGATTACGATGACGATAAAATACCGATTAAATACCGATTACGATTACGATAAAATAACGATTACGATGACGATAATTCTAGGTCATCGTTTCGTAATTCGTAAAATTGTCGTTTCTCTATCGTAATTCGCAACACTGCTCCCCATTTCTCCGCTTCGAGGCCCAATTTATGTGAGAATCTCGCAAACAAACTGGTGACGTCCCGTGTAGGTTTAAGCCAAAGAAAACCTGTGGCATTGGTAACATGTAATATAGAGCATCAGAAACACTCTTTTTGATAAGCATGATCGATCGCTCAGTCTTCTCTTCATTAAGTGGATGAATATACTAGCTTATAGACTATAATAGTACAAATACTAGTCCAAGCTATCGTTGGGATCCACTCTTTGATATGAAAAAAAGCATCTTCAAGAGAAAATAGACTAGTATCAATGAAAGGACTACCTGGCGTGGATCATAAATTCCGATTCAATCCACTACTACATTTGAACCCAAGGATCTCTCAAGTCTCCTCTTTCAGACCAAAACCTACTGCACACCATAACGCAACGGAAATCCATTCGTGATCTAGTTACTCATCACACATTAGTTCACCGACGCCTCTTACCAAACGCGTTGCTTCCGCCGTCGCTCTGGTCCAACTTCCGCTTCTTGCCCTCCTTAGCGAAATACTCCTTTTTGCGTTCCTTTTCCTTCTCTTTCTTGCCCTCTTCCTTCTTCGCCAACGCCTTCAAACGGTCTTGGAACTTCTCCTGTTTCTTCTCCTTGCGCTTCTTGTCCTTGACCTTCTTCAAGGTGTTGACCTTGTTCACCAAGTCACGCATTTTCTTCTCGTCGCCGTCGACAACCACCGCACGCTTCGCCATGTACGACTTGCGTTTCTGTGGCTTGATTGTCAGAACCTGGGACTTAAACGGCAACTCTTTTTGGATCAGTTTCGGCACTCGCAATGGGTTGAACTTGCGCTCCGCGCGCTCGATCTTCTTGTAGGCACTGTCATTCAACAACGGCGTCTCGATATTGTTTGCCGCCCTCACCTGGCCCGTGAGACGCATTCCTTGCCACTGCTGGTGGTCCAGGAGGAGCATCGATGTGACAGGATTGTAGAATTCCTTCACCTTGACTGGATACCATGTTTTGAGGAACACGGTGTCGGACATGAGGATCTTGTCTTCAAACGTGGCACGGAAATAACCGTCTGGCTTCAGCAACGCCCGCTTGATCTCACCCCTGATTCCAGACACCGTGCGGATAGAGGCGCCTTCAAACTTGGCCACCTCCAATGCGTTGTTGAACATATCCTTGATAAACGCGGTGTTGCGGAAGATCTTATACGGATGCCCGACAAGCTTCAACTTTTTCACGATTTCCACCAGCGAATTCAAGTCCTCAACAATGCCCGTGGCAGCCACGCGGAACAGACCCGTGGTCTGCGCCTGGTCGATGATGTTGAAGCCCACAAACGTTGTGTTTGGCGCCACGAGCGGACCGTAGAACGAAGCAAAGCAGTATGCGTGCTCAGGCGTGTATTTCAACATCCTGTTACGCGTGCGCGAGTCCGACGTGGTGTAGATTGGAATCGTCTGGAACCGCCGCCACCCAAGAGATAAGATCAATGGATCCTGCGACTTCAAGATCTTCTTGTGCCAGCGGTGTCTTCTGATACGCACATTCATGATACCAAAGCGCAGTTCCGTGGCCAACAAGCCGCCAAGCACGATCGGATACTCCGGCTGCAAGTTATCGATGAGCTCGCAGGGCAATTTGTCAAAAACAACCTTGACATACGAGCCCGCACGGTAACCCTCGATTTTCGCCCGTGTGTCGGCATCCATCTGCTCGTACTGCAACTTGTTGATCTCCAACTGCTTGGCCATCTTATTTTTTTGGAACTCGTACCACGTGTCGGCCTCGTTGTCGCCCTCTGGGTCGTCGGCGCCAAACTCTCGGTCCTCCTCTGCTTCAAACTGCATCTTCAACTTGGCCTTTTTCGCCGCGTTGAGCTCTCGTTTTTGTTCCACGCTCAAGTTCTCGTCCACGGACTCGGCCTCCTCCGCACTGAAATCGGCAAAGTCGTCTTTCTCGTCATCGCCATCACTATTTTCTGCATTTTCGCCATCTTCATTCTCAGACCCGTTTTCGGCCTCAAGGTCCTCGAAATCGCCGTACGCGTCCTCACTGTCGTCGCCCTCTTCGCCTGCTCCTTCGGTTTGGCCATCTTCCAGGAGTTTCGGCGCCACCAATAAGCGGTCTTTCAAGACCCTGTATCCGTTTTCGTACTCATCGTCTGAATCCGGTTCCAAGCGCGATGCGTCGAATTTCGCCTTGAGTTCATCGAGCGGTGGATACGTGGGCACAAACGCATCGAGATCACGCAGAACTGTGGATGTGTCTGTCTTTTTGAAAAACTCGTCGTCGGCCTCAATATCCTCTTCCTCTTCCTCTTCCTCGTCTTGCACGAACTGCAGGCTCCAGCGGCGCACAACCTCGGCCGGGTCGACATTTTCAAGGTATAGCAACTTGTTGATATCCCAACGGCGCTGAACCGAGCCCCTGAGCTTGCGTGCCATGGCAGTGTAGTCCTCATCATCCGACAGCAAGGAGGAATCCTCGACATACTCCAATTTATCCCTAGATGACGGCGCTGAATCGTCACCAATGAGGCGGCGGCGCGTCGCAGCGGCATGATTCTCAGCGTCGGCACCGTCACTATTCGCAAGGTCGTCGTCGTCGTAGTCGTCATCGTTTTCGTCGGATTCCTGCATATGGTCGAACTCTGTATCTTGGTCCAACGGCGTGCCATAGATCCGCGGCTGTCTACGAGCCACACGGCCAGTATCTTGGGTGTCCTCAGTCTCGCTCAACAATCCTTGCAAGCTCTCGTCATCCAGTTGTGGCGCGTCATTGCCGATCTCCGCCAGGTTCAGGAAAAGCTGTAATCCTGGGCCGTCGGCAAAACGCTCGTGCATGGTTTTTGGCACGTCTTGCAACCCGGTAACAAGCCGTTCACCCTCACCAACTTCTTGGCCAGGCACAAACGCCGGGCGGTCGCCCACGTCAATGTATACCGCATCTTTATCGACCAAAACACCACCCACGTCCGACATCGGCGCGTAGATGGTCTTTTGCTTGTCTTCGAGCCGTTTCCGGCGACGACGGCGCGGCGCGACCTCCTGCCCGGCATCTGCCGCGGCCTTGGCGGCCTCGCGCTCGATTTCGTCGAGTTTCTGCTCGTAGTATGGCGTGGGGCATGGGTCGGGTAACTTCTCGACGGAATGCACCATGTAGTCGCCGACACCAGCAATGTGAATCTTTGCGTCCTGCAGCGGCAAGGGTGTGCCGTGTAAGTAGCCGTAGAAAGCGACTTTACGGTCGCATTTCGCGTTCTCCGCAATCAATTGAGGGTGGGTCAAATCCGTGACACGGTCGGCCAAAAGGTACGGGTGCTCATTACGCCACTTCAATGGACGGAACTTCATCACCGACATGAACCGGCAGAGATTCAAGATCTCTCGGTCCGGGTATCGGCCATTGATCACTCCCGAGAGGTAAAAGAGCTTGGCGCCCTGGTAAACTTCCGTCCAAAACCGGTGCTTCAACCGTTTTTTCAGAGTGCGGAGGGTGCTCTGGCTTTTAAACAAGTCAAGGTGCGTGGCCACACCCAACACACGCGGCATTCCATGATGCTGTGCCACGTTAAGAAACTCCATGGTCTCCATTTCCAAGCCGAAATTGCCGTCCACGAGCATGAGCACAAGGTCGGCGATTTTTGCCGCGTCGATCATCAGGTTCAAGTCATTCTTCACCTCAAGAAACGTGAGCCGCCGCCGCTTGCCGCTGACCACAGTGATGGGCCCCTTGACCTCTGTAAGGGTGCTTTTTGTCAATCTTTTCACCAATGACTTGATGAGCGTGGTTTTGCCCGTGCCTGGCGGGCCCACCACCGCAACGATCACGGGAGGCGGGTCATCGTCGGGCGTGCGGTCCACCATGGGCACATGAAGCTTTTTCTCGTTCACATCGTGCGTTCTGCGGGCCATGCGCTCCAACTTGCGAGGGGCCGAAACCGCAAAAGCTTTCGCATTGTGGCCCTGTTGGTGCAACTTTTTTTTGGCCGTGGTACGCTTCCCGTCGCCGCCACGATGTGGCTTGTTCAGCTGGGTTTCCATAACTTTTATTCTTATGAGCTAGGAGGTTGAGCGATTTTTCAAGCGTAAAATACAGCAGATATAGTCGACTTAGATGGATATTGGAAAACCGTTTTGATGCGCATCGGTCTCATCGCACACCTTTCGCCAGCGCGCACCCGTACATCCCGTAGACACCGTTGTGACCATTATCTTAGCATCTTAGGGAACTCTTAGTGTGAATTGTGAATTGTGAATTGTGGGTTTTGGGTTTTAGGTTTTGAAGCGATGTTTATTGCGAAGTTGGGCTTTGAGCTTTCAAAGAGGGGATCTTTGGTGTGAAACTTGGCGTGCCCGTTCTAGAATAACGGTGTATGCAGTACTGCATATACGAGTGGGCAGTGTTGCGAACTTTTCGTACACGATCGTATTTGGGGCTGTACGATGGTACGAATATGATGGCTCATCGTATCGTATAGACGAAAACGAAGGCTCATCGTATCGTACTTTCGTCTATAACAAAGTACGATTTCGTACAGGGTTAGTGAGTTTTTTTGGGCTAATTTGTCTCTTCGATGGGTGTAGAAGTGTGGATTGCGGGAAAGGTCATTGTATTCCCTTTCGAGAATAATTTATTGTTACCTCCTATTGATCTTGATGTTCTCGAAATCAGCTCATCGGAATGGGATTACTTGACGACTTTGAAGAAAGTTCGTTCCATCTATCACGAGCCAACTCTTCAGCTTCAGGCTTCAAAGCGAGCAACTGTTCATTTGATCATTCCTTACTTTCAAAAGGTCCTGAAGGAAATTATTAATTTTACTTCGGACGACCTCGAAGCGTCGAATCCGTACCTAGTTAAAGGAATATGGGAAGCCTACCACAAACTCTATTCATACTATCCTATATATGATACTGATACTGGTCGGATGTTAAGCCTTTACTTTGCTTCTGTTCTTGATCCTCTAATGAAGCTCGAGTATTACAGACGAAGAAGGTTCCCGGATAATGTCATTACTCGGGTAGAGAAGGGATTCAAAGATGCTTACCATTGCTATAAGGGAGTCTACGACAATAAGCAGAGTCGTAGCGCTTCTCACACCTCAGATAGTGAGGTGAGGACCAGAACTCAATCGTCTTCTGAGGAAGCGTCCGTCAGTTTGACACTTTTCAGTGACGACGAGCTGTCTGTCGCTCAGGTGAACGAAGTTGGACTATACCTCTCTATGAAAATAGATGGGCGCTACAAGAGTGTAATTGAGTTCTATCAAGCCAAAAATGCACATACCCCGTTATTTTTGGAGACGCAAAAGATTACTTGGCCATACCAGCCATGTCCGCATCCTCCGAGTCGTTATTCTCCCGCATGAATGATGTTGTTACGAAGAAAAGAAATCGAATATCCCCGGAAATGGTGAAGTTGTTGGCGTTTCTCAAGTATAGATTATCGAGCTCGAAGGGAACTCCTTCAAGTTCTGACGGCGAAGGCGAGCTGGACGAGCTGGACGAGCTGGACGAGCTGGATGATCTGGATGAGCTGGATGAAGAGATGGGTGGAGAAATGGAGATTCATGTGATGCAGCGAGAACAAGCAAAGGCAAAAATCCGGCTGCCATGGAAATCGTGATTTCAGTTGACAAGCTTTCGCAAGACTATTTTTTCAAAACAACTTACCAGACCGTGTAAAGAGATTACAAAACGAATTTGGAATAGCTTATAATTCTGGCGTTCATCGAGATGATGCCAATTTATCCCCAAACCATTGGTAAAAACACGACTTTCGTATTCCATCGTATTCATCGTACTTTCGTACACATCGTACAGGATCGTATATCCGTATCCGAATACGATGGCCCATCGTATCGGATATCCGACATGTACGTCGTATTGGGCTGTACGATGCAACACTGCGAGTGGGTATGGTCAGTTCATTCTGGTTCATGCCACTAGGAGCTGGTTCGTGCCACTAGGAGCTGGTTCATAGAGATGAAAATTCACGTATGTTAACCTTGCTTTGAACAATATTTTGGGCGTAGCAAAAAAGGTCAGAAACACGGACTTGGCTCTCATGAGCAGTGTTGTTCAATCGAGCGTAGTCGCGCCCGTAACGTAAAAATCGATGCGTAATGAGAAACGGTGCAACGTTTATGTAACACGTTACGATACGCTAGGATATTTGTCTCCGTAAGCAACTTTCTGCGTTTTTACGCTCATAATAGGATATCATGGATAAAAAGAATCGAATGACTCAAAACTTGAAGTAGTTTTAAACTCTATGTTTTTAACAGTGAAGGAACTATCTGCATTTTGCGCGAAGATTTACTGTAAAACTCCACTATAAGCAATCCTATTTTCCAAAATTTGCTATTGCAACGTTTAGGATTGCAAGACTTTGTATTACTATATGCACTCCAGTCCTTTATATACACCACAAGAAGACTGGAAAATTACTGCGAGTTGCAACAAGCTTTTTGAATCGAGAGTCACGCTTCGTACAATCATAATTTCGCTATGCGCTTGCCCACTATGTAATCTTTGGCTGGTAGCTTCTTTGCTGTTGTGATTTTGTGATTTCACTTTTCAATCCCTTGAGGTATAGAAATAACCTGTTTTTGAGTTCTTTGGGATCTATCTCGTGCTCCTCCAAATATTCCATAAGCCAGTCAATATCCCTCACCGCGTCTTTGTGCTCACATATAGGCTTCTATATGTTGTGTAGTTCAAGTTCCAGAGCAGCATTTTCTTGACTGCCATCGCCCATTGCAGAAGGGGTTTCCTTTTCTCCTGTTCCCTGTTTTGTTTCGTTTCTGATGTCTAGTGTGTCTTCGATCTCACTACTTTCTCGGGTGTCTAAAAGATCTGATTGCATCGGTGGCTCCTCATCAATCAGGTCTAAAAACTCACTGCCAGTAAGCCTTTCATTGATGACCCCTCGGCGATGAAGCTCACTTAATAAAGCATCTACTGATTTGAGATCCTCCGTCAACGATACTATGTCTATCGTCCCCGACAGCTCGGTGAGTTCCAAGGTCCCAGTAGAGTCTCGTTCACCACTTCAACAGGATCATCCAGCGGTATTTCGATTTCGAGGTATCTTGTGTGACGCCAACAATTGGAGATGCAATCTGCGTCTACTTCGGCCCAGGCCCAAATACTCCACTTGATTGCATCGAGCATCGTGGCCCGAACCAATCGGAATAAGACTGAGCAAATTGCTTGGATTCTCCTCTCCATATCTTTTGAGTAAGAGTTTGTGCTCTATCCAAACGTTTTGTCTCCCTTGGCGTCGGTTCAACAAATTTCTCGATCCTGGGTTTAGCAACCGTCCACAGTCTTGACCTAGAAGTCATTTTGGTTCCTTTCAGATACAAAGCATGTAACAAATAACCTTATTTTATTGAAAAAGTTTAGGGAATCTAAACATCGATCAATCTCAAAATCTCAGCGATATTTATATCGCACAAGACTCGAGGCGGGGCTGAAAGGAGACGGCGACGCGACGACTCGACTTGTGGCAGGCTCGATACAATCGCTCTAAGCCCGCTAATGTGACCGATGTGGCCTGGATTACGGTCTCAAGATGCAAGATCGGCTACTTCACCCCTATTTATCCTAGACACTCAAATCGGTTATAAGCAACAAAAATCGTTGCAACGAACCAGATTGCAAAAACATCGGATATTTGTATAAGATTGCAAAAAGTTTTTCAGGAAATCACCTTGCAACGAATCGGATCGCAAGATATTGCTTATATCGGGGTTGCTTATAGTGGAGTTTTACTGTCTCTGTTTTTTGAGATAATATAAGATAATTTGAGATAATATCTCAAATATCCAAATAACTCAGATAAAAATAACTTTTAGAATTATTTCAGATATTTGAGCAATATCTCAGATAATTTGAGATAATTTGAGATAACTGTAACAAATTTCTGAGGACTTGACACCGTCCTTATCACCGGCAAACTCAACTAAATCTTTTGCAAAGCCGAGTCTATTGTTAGGGAAAAAGTTGTGCAACGCCCCTTTTCACAAGCCACGCGCTTCACGACGCCTGGGAGATATAAAACGGGCTGAAATCCACCCTTTCTTCTCAAATTTTTTTTCTTCGTCTGATTAGCAGAGAAATCTTTGCAAAAGAGTACAATGGACCGTATCAGAAGATCTTTGACTATCATTATGACCTAAAAAAATGAGTTAGAAGAGCCGAACTTTAAGTTGCCTCTTATTGGGGGGGGGGGTCAAAAAATTGCCTTGGGTTATTGCCGCAGGTGCTTTTTCTTGGGAGCTTTAACCCTTCGTCAAAGGGAAAAAGAGATTCATAGAGTGTAAATTTTCAGGCCGTGGCAGACTATCCAAAGAAGGTTGAAGCATTAATGGGAGGAACTTGCAATCGAGTGAAACCAGAATTCCTATTCATGATCACGCGAAACCTCTTGACACCAACCCCGACATCCGAGTGGTGTGGGCGAATTTCAGTCTAAAGATATCGCCAAATTACAAGCCGTGGAAGATTAGAGGAAAAGAAAGCGATTTGAGGCCTGAATAGAGCAACGCTCGCTGACCACGAGCGAAACGGAGTGTATTGACAACAGTAATTTGCAGAAGCGAACAGGACTGGAGGATCTTAGTGCCAGTCGTACGCAAAGGCTGGAAGAAAAAAGCGAAGCAGAGGCTTTGGATCCTACACACATTTTACCAGATTCTAGCGATGCAGATTCTAGCGATGCAGATTTCAGCGGTGCAGAGACTTTGGTTTCCAAGTATTATGCAGAGCTAGACGGTGCAGAGACCTTAAATTCAAGACATAGTCTAGAGTTGATCGAGTTAGGGATTAATGATTTCACGCTAAAGGAAGTTCTCAAATTAGACGGCGGTCTGGGACGCATTTTCGATTCAAGTGAAGACGAAGAGAATGACTAAAGTACCAGATTTGAAACAAAATATAACTAATTTTTGAATTAATTTGAAAAGGGCCGGACCTCTATAAGTTCGTGACGAAATAATAGCTGAACAGGTGTGTTTGGGCGGAGACGAGACGTAGTCCTGCCGCACATGAGTATCTTTACTCTCTAGAAAGATGCAGTTAAGGTTATATGCCGGATTATGCCAAATTATCTCAATTATCCCAACTATCTAGATAATTATCTCAGAGATGAGATATGGAAAAAAATTATCTTAGATATTCGAAAAAGTGAGATGAATTGAGATAATTTGTGATAACCATCACTGCTCTAACGAGAGCGTTTTATAATGTGATATATATTTTAAAAAATACTAAAAAGAGTAAGATGCTACGCGAGATAATGGTCAACTTCAGGAGAAATGTTCAACAATTAATCAAGACCCAAAAAACAATCAGAAAGTGGGTTCTTCGAAAAAAATAACAATGATTGCAACACCGTAATTTCGCATATGGTCTCCCACTACACTACTCAGTACAGCTCTGCGAAGGTTAACTAACGTTGATCGGACGGGAAACAGTGTTTTCTTCGCGATGTGGTCGCAACCGACATTTTGGTTTGCTAGTTTATTCTACAAGACTGTGTGAGAAAGGCCCGGCAAAGATGGAAGGGTAGACTTTTTGCTTATAGATATACTGATTTCTGACTGTTTAGCCGCAATTTCCTGTTTCACAATTTGCTACCTAAAATGGTAGCTCGGAGGCTTTTTGAAGTGGACAACAACATGTTACTAAACAGTTCAGCGATAGTCGCGTGATCCATCGGAGTCAAGAGGTACGGATGCAGTATGGGGTCGGTCTAGGTACACATATCAATCCATCATTAATGAACAAACAGGTCTTCCGTGATAGTTTAGTGGCTAGAATCGGCGCTTGTCGCGCGCTGGACCGGGGTTCGATTCCCCGTCGCGGAGCTTCCTTTTTAACATTTTTATTCTTGCTTTTGCTCCATTTTCAACATCGTTCGCATAAGTATGGATTAACAAATGACACGGCAGTTCGTGACATCGAACGAAAAGTATTTTTCGGGGCAGTCATCGCCAATTTAAATGCGGAATTCAATCCGGTAAAGGGAAGTCAGCTCGTGGATCAGGTTACCCGGTCAATGTCGAAACTAGTCACTACTCACGGAATTCATTGAGTTCCAAATTTCCGGTTCTTTTTGCCTTACAACACCGATTCATCACCATACGAACTGGCGGGAAGCCCCATGGGCATTTGTTTCGTGCCCTCGAAGAACAGCTGTTGTTGCATGGCAAGTTGGATAAAGAGCATGCATTCTTCGGCAACCACGACGATGCTCAGCTCGCCTTCAAAAGGAAAACTTAATTCTCTGTCTCATATTGAGCAGCCAATCCTGCAACTTCTCTTCACTCTTATGACTGTTTCTGCTTCATAGAATACCATGAGTAATCTGAACCTCATGAAAAAGTTGTCATTAGTTTCGTTCATTCAGGTACACGCCAGGTAAGTCGAAGATCCACAAGCTAGTTTTGCTGTTGGCTGAGTCCCTTGTGGCACAATCGTACCAGGGGTGAAAAATTACACTGAGTGTTGCATCCCCATAGGCTCTGCCAACCGCGTTGACATCAATTTATATCCTAACTCCCGCCGCCAGTAAACTTGAAGGCCTTCCAAGTCCTGGTTCTGCCGTAAAGCTCAATCTGTTGATCGACGTCGTGTGAACCCAGCAATATTAAGGACCTTTCCATTTATCAACATGCTCTAAGCCGTTAAATGCTTCAATGATGAAAAAGAAAGATTGCAGCACCATAATTTCGCAAACAGTCTTTCACAACACTAAAACGTATGGCTCTATGAGG
>JAKTUB010000078.1:0-38733 GCA_030556465.1 Metschnikowia picachoensis
CGACCAAACATCAGCCAGGGCCCCCCAAGACTTATATTTAAGTAACACTTCAGGTGCTCTATATTGGCGGGTCTGAATGTTATCAGTAAAGTGCATATGGGAATGGGTCGCATTGCCCAAATCAGCTAGTTTGATTTCCACATGGGAGCCCTTTAGCTGGCTGATTTTAGCCTTGAGTGGGACGGAAGGAAGTATCTGAAATTGCGATGATGCTCTCAGGTTGAGCACGCGCTCATCTAGTGCCTCGCCGTTATAAGTTAGAAGAATATTTTCAGGCTTTAGATCAGTGTGAATTACGCCCCTTTGGTGCATGAATTGCACAGAATGAAGAATCTGCTTCACTATCAGTTTCACCATTGGCATAGGTAGTAAGGCAGGAGGCATTTTCTCCTTGCGATCCACAGAAGTCGATTTTGCCGCCCTGAGCTCGTATAGCAAATGAAGCAAATTCTCTCCCATGAGCTCAAAAACCATTGCCAGATGCGTCCCATTCGGACCTTTGATTTGAAAGTCATCGAGAAGCCCAACAATGTATGTGTTCTTTTGAAAATTGCGGCCAAAAGCACTACCATCTTCATCCACCTCAGCGAGAAGCCTCAAAATATTAATTTCATCACGGGCAGCATCAGTGTAGTTCGCTCCCAGCTTCACGATCTTTATGGCAACATACTCGCCCTTCAACATCGACAGGCAAAGCCACACAGTAGAGAAATGTCCCCACCCTAGCTTACGGATGACTTTGTAGTGATTCATGTCTGATGTGTACTGATCGCCAATCTTAACTGGGTGATAACCACCTGGCCTGTATTCAACAGCGGGTTCCTCAAAACGTGTATCATGGGGAACTTGCTCTTCTTCAAGCATCCTGCACTGAAGATGATGAAATGAACTTGAGCTCTCGAAGGAACCTGGATCAAGCTCATCGTGGGTCATAGCCGACGTCATATCGCTATTTTGCAAAGAGATGCACTCAGTGTGGCAAGCGATGTATTGATCATCAGGCACAGCAGTGATGCCACCTGCTGAATCCAAAGAGCTCGACTGGTGACGTCGTAGCTGCTCATGGGTGAAGCTTTGATACTCGCCTGGGTGCATGTCATGGTTGCCTGAGTAAATGTCCTGACCATTGCCATTAGTGTGTGAAGTGGATGTGGATGCCTTGCGGCCAAAGTCTAGCTGGACATCGCTGAATGAAGAGGCTAAAGCATCTAGTGACTTTTTCCAGGTGATTTTCTTCTTGATTAATCCACCCAAGTTGAACCTTATCGATTTCTTCGATATCGTGGTACTGGACTCGTGCTTTCTATTGGCGATCAACATCTCAATCTTTTATGTATATATATGCATCTGTTACTATTTCAAGAATATTTGTTATATTTAAATAGGAATGAACAATGTTTGGCGTTTTATAAATATGGGATGACGTAATCAGTATTGTTTGTGGGTGATTCTCTCGAACCTGTCTGTCGTTTAAAGAGCTTTTTTTCGGGATAGACTATCGCCGCTATCGAGAAGGTTCAGTCCGAGTGCGGTTTTACAAGACAGATATGGATTTGGCGAAGAGGTGATGTGAAACAAGGGAGGTAAAATGTGAAAAATAAGAAACTGCGAGCAATTGGGGGGTATCAAAGCCGGCCAACTGCGTGGATGCCGTTGGGTCCGGTAATTCCAAAACGTGCCAGCTACCCACGAAGAAATGAGTTTTTGAGATCTCTGCAGGAGAAGATTTAACCCATGCTGCATTGGCGATAATAAATCGTTGAGCGTGAAATGTGGTGGCGGCGGAGGTGTGGCATTTGTGTGCTCATCTGAGATCGGAGGGAGATTACTCACAGTACAATTCAAACAAGTATCGAAATCGGGTGGTGAACGAGGTATTTCCGATAAATTATAAAAAATTCTTGATGACGCAATAAAAAATCATTAATGGTTTTCATATTGGTCTTTTCGAGTTGCAGTTAGAAATGGGTCTGATTAGATAAGGACTGTGGTGTGACTTTTAACCAGACACGTGATGACGAAATTGGGCGATGCCTCCACACAAGCCAAGTGGCACGCCTTGCTCTTTAGCTCGCTTACAATCTATGGCTATAACTTTCCAGTAGTTCCAGTGAACCAAAACTTTCTGCCCATGGCTGCCAATGAAGTATACGAACGTTTTTTTTTTTTTTTCGTTGTTTTTTGAAAAGACTGTATCTGATATGCTGTGTCAACAAAATTTATCTGCAGCCAAGCCAAGATATCAACGCAAAGCATGGCAGCAAGGCAGGCTAAGGTTTTATATATATTCATGTATAGTTTTGTGGAGAGCTAGGTAAGCAATTCTGGCTCCTAGTCCTTCATCGGATGTATCAAGCATAAAAGAAGTGCATTAGCGGAAAGCCTCAATTTTTAGATGGACTGAGACATAGGAGCAACCCTAAGTTCTGCATTGATCATTCAGCGACATTCATTGTTTCATATAACCCCACTCTGAGTTTCGCATAAACCCATTGTGTGGTGAGGCTGTGTTATGGTTGAATGCTTCAGCCATACTCATTAGGACTTACCAAGCCCCCCTTGTAGATCCTAGTCAGTTGTCCAAGGATCTTGGCAATAAGCACAAGGTCGAGGATCACCTAGAGACAGCACGGTCACGTGATACTTGGCGCCCAAAGCCTTTTCTGCAACACAAGCGCCGGTATTAAAATAGCACCATGTTTAATCATCGAGGTCATTCCTCAAAATGGAATTTCATTGAGTGCATTGTACGTGGTATTGTCTCAAGGACTGTTTTATCAAATGACTCATAGTGGAGCCCTCAAGATGAAGACAGGATGTCACACATATCTCTTCACTGAAAGAAAGAGCCTCTCGCTGAATCTCTTGGTCGTTCGAGCAGGCCCAAGCAAGTCGAATACAGCCGAGCGGCAATTTTTCAAACTTGTTAACTGGATTTGCTTGACTGAAATTTTCTTCACGACTTTCCAGAGTAGTCTATATATAGGTCAAATTCGTCATTTGAGTATCGTACTCTTTGTCCCCCCAAAAATAACGGCACAAACGTCTTTCGTTTTTTTTTTTTTTCGCAGATGATAAAATGGCTTTGTCACTAAACTTACGCCAGAGAAACATTACATGCTCAATGATATGCTGAGCCGCGCAGCCAAGAAACGGCTATATCGATTTGTATCTTCACACGTGCCTCATCTTCACGATGTCGCCTTGGATGGGTCATACTTATTGGAAATTTTCTGAAAGTCTCTATTTCTATATACATATTTTACCATGATGCTTTCGTCACGCCTGGAATCTGACCGGCCCTAGCCCTTTCTCTAAACGCAGTTCTGTTGAGCTTGAAGTCGCTTATGACGGCTCTCGAATGCCCTGAAGCCACGCATCTATCCTTAATCTGCGTTATGCTGGTATAATGTGGCATCGCTGTGAGTTGTAATTGTGCCTCTAACCGCGCCTTCGCTGGCAACTCTGTGTTTCTCGCAATGTACTTCAATGCTTTCCTCGTAACTTCATGCTCGGCATATTGTAACCTTTTAAACTGGTCCTTGATCACCCTCGCATTGAGATAACAGTGCTGAGGAAGCTCAAACTTGACCGGAAATCTGAATGGCATTGCTGGGCTGTGGGTACAGACCTGTGCAAATCTAAACTCAACACGTTAGTTTTTCTCTTGTGACACCCGTGCACCGGAAGCAGGTTCTCCCGACCCGAGTTTTCGGCCATGTGTCAAACGTTCAGTTTTAATTTTCTTATTTGATATATCTGATTATTACATTCAAAGCCAGAGTCGCCAATCTACATTTTCACAAGAAGAAATCTATAAACACTAGCCAACTTCGCCGCCATGCGTTGATATCTTGACGTTGTAGCGAGCGAAATTTGACTCCATCATCGCTTCAATTGCTGTACTTCCCCCACCTGCCGTTACTTCACTTTCCCTGGGAAATCTCGTCACACTATTAGAGGTTGTAAAGTATATGCATTTCCAAAACGAGGCTAAAAAGATAATTGTCTGTTGTTTTGCTTGATACAAAGTCTGTGGTAAAATATCCGCGTAAAATTTCGCAACCCGAATCGGCCTTCAAGGAGTGAGTGGGTCTAACATACCAAAAAACATTTTCAATAAAAATGGCATTTATTACCCCTAAATGCCTGAATATTGGCCGCATTGATTTTTTTCCATCTTCTCAAGGCTACGCTCATTTACACCTTGATTATAGCTCAAATGCTCTTTTTATTCCTCGCTTGTTTATATTGCCTTTCATTCGCAGTGGCAGGCGGTGACCCTTTACAGCTTCAGTCACTAGATGTGCATCGGGTGTGGAAGGTAGATGACATCATTCCCTCTGAATTGAGCTCATTCAGTGTCATTTTTGTTAAGAATGAAACGTCAATCATTTTGTCGAGCTTCTTGAATGAGAAGTCCCGTGACCCCCATTTTTTCCAGGAGCTCAAATCATTTTTCGACCCAAAAAAATTAAGGGACAAGTTCGAGCGTAACAGTGAGTACGTTCAAACGCAATACTCGAGAGATTACCTGGAAAGCAATATCACAGAAACTCTTCCAATAGATGGATGTTTCGATAACTCTTTGAGCGAGACGGTTAGTCTAGTGACACGATCATACGAGAAAACACAACAAAGACAAGGCGCGCTCAATTTACTCGCTAGTCTTTTGGGAGTTGAGCTAGACGCGGGCACTAATGCCGGTCGAACTGACGTTTTTGAGGAAAAAATAGTTTGTTCCGTCGGACCCGGCTTGAAGCTTCAGTTGCAGGCAACCGTGGTCAAGAAAAAGATGAGACTACACCGGCAAAGAAGTATTTTTTTGCACATAAGTCTTTTAGGTGTATCTAGCTTGATGTATTCGGATTGGCGGGAGGTCGATGGTCCCGTTGAACTTGAACTCCTGATGAAATCTTTGGCATGTGTCACCAACGAGACTTATCTTCGATGTTAATAAAGTCAGTCTGATAGAGCATTCAGTAAGTAAAAATACATATTGCCTCCGTACGTACGAAATTTGGTACGCGTACGCTGAGTACGCGATTTGCTCAACACATAATCCTCAGTGCTACTATGCAGAATCCCATTCTACAATTCGCGTCCAAATCGTCAGTGGAATCAAAATAAACAAAGGAAACGTCGACGTTGTCTCTCGTTATTTTCCTAAAACTGGCAAGAATCAGTGAATTTTAAGCCTTATCACCAAATAAATTGAAGAAAATGAATCGTACGTATTTTCTTATCTGCTCCGGCTCGCTCATGAATAAACTAACAAGTAAAGTCAGTATTTCTGAAATTATCATACGAAAACTCAAAGAGCCGATAAGCTTGGAATATGCCAACCCAAATTTTCAGCAGAATTGCTGGAATTAATGGAAAGGTATGAAATCGAGTATTTTTATCGACGGTCTGAGATTTTGAGAGGAAAGACAACTACTTCAGACTCAGAACCCCAAGGTAGCATGGCTGGTGTGGATATTTGCAAGTGTAGTTGCGCTGGAATACCAAGAGCAAATCAGGGGCAAGCACTCAGAAGCAAACCTTCACAAAAATGTGGATGCCGTGCCAGAGTCACAATCCAATTCTTGAATGACTACGATCACGAGCCGTATAACAGACTCAATGTACGCGAGCATGGGAGCAAGATAGTCAATTTATCGTAGTTTTGGA
This sequence comes from Metschnikowia picachoensis, assembly GCA_030556465.1. Taxonomy (NCBI): domain Eukaryota; kingdom Fungi; phylum Ascomycota; class Pichiomycetes; order Serinales; family Metschnikowiaceae; genus Metschnikowia; species Metschnikowia picachoensis. Next base: position 5,674 of record JAKTUB010000078.1, read on the forward strand.
AACACAATCATAATTTCAATGGTTTGAATGAATTCTTCAAAGCACCATTGTCTCCTCTAGCCCACAGCTTGTTGAAAATTTTGGTCTTGCAACATGGCATCACCTGGAAGCAGATTTTTCGAATGCAAACCGAGATTCTCAATAGCGATGATCCCCCACAACCATGTGAACTCATGAAGATGAAGTCTCACCTCGTGCATTACATATTGAAGCAAAACCAGAATAAATCATTCAAGGGAATTCCAATTGTTGATAGTTTCGAAATTTCGGCTACAGCAATACGATCTTCGCAAGGATTTGCTGAGTATAATACAAAATTTAGACCCCTTGATTTGAGTAATGACTTAGGAGACAGCAACTTCCAAAGTTCAATAAGCAGGAAAGTTTGGTCGTTTTGCTTTATGTCTGCCTGGCAAAAAGATTTATTCAGTCGCAATGCAAGAATAATTCACCTCGATTCAACCCATAAACGGACTCCAAATGGACGATAGTGTATATTTATTTACCATTTGCGTGAAAAATCAGATGACTGGTTGCGGTGCCCCTTCTGCTTTCATGTTGACCAACGCACAAAGAGGACCGGTGATAGCAGATTTCTTGCGGAAAGTGGAATTATTTACAGGAACGAAACCGGCTCAAGCAGTCATAGCATGTGAAGATGCTGAGACTTCTGCTTTGAAAGCGGTTTGGGGACCTGATTTTCCTATTATGTACTGCTGGTTTCATGTTATCAAGGCTTTCAAGTATCAACTTCACCAAAAAATAAAACCCTGTGCCAATAAGAAAGACATCGAAACAGAAATCTTAGAGGAATTCAAGCAGGTTTTGGCAAGCAGATGCGAGGTAGAGGCCAGACAAAAAATGTTCTGGTTCATAAGAAATCATGAAGTACATGCTGATCTTGTAGCATATGTGGATGAACAGTGGTTTTCGAAAAAAGACTTTATAATTATGGGGTTTAATGCACGGTATGTGCAAGGGCAGAACACTGATAACTATATCGAATCCTTTCACGCTTTTTTGAAGCTGGATCTGCTAGTGGGGAAACTTTGTGACAAAAGACCTGATGTGTTAGCTCATGAACTCTACACGTTTGTTGCGCCAACATTCAAAGGCAAAGAGAAAAAAGTACAGCTTGGAATCGATGATAGGAGGTATGATAAGGCAGAAGTTTTGGCTGAACTGAAAGCACTGGGACTCACAATTGAAAAGGTCCAAACAATGGCTTTTCTTTCTGGCGAGGGACAGGTTTTAATTAACTCGTTTACCGACATTGGAACGCAGTATTTGGTACACCTTGAACTCGCTGGTCTAGAGAATGACACCTGTACGTGTCTTGTACACCAGAATAGCGGCTCGTTATGCAATCATATATTTCTAGCCAAAAGATTTTGGAAAGCGAGATCTTCTACTTCAGATACTCTGTCTGAAACGTCTGACAGTGGGTATTCTTCCTTACCAGTGTCCAATAGCTTGGAAATAATACGAACGGCAGCAAGAGCAAATGACACAAGCGTCTCCGGCCTTTTGGACCTCACGAGATTGGAGGAGGACTCCGAACTACCTCCAGACTCGCCTTCATTAGACGCTGAATGCGAAAACGACATCGCATTTGATTTTGTGGCTGCTCAATCCACTATGGCAGATGCTATGGCTTTGGATGAAAATTATCTGATTGAAGAAAATGAGCTGACTAGGAGTCTGCTCGAAGAAGTTAACAGCCAAAGGCAAAATGAAGAGAGTGGCCAAGGACGAGAAGAAGATACAAATTGGAATAGATGTATTCTCAGACAAGGTCCAGGAACACAATCCCAACTAATCGCCAGCAACAGCGTTGATTCGCAAACGGCGACACAGACGAGAGAAGCAGAGAAACAGCATTCTATCAGGTTGGATGATGCAAAGCTTATAAAAGAGGTACAAAGGATGTTTCGGCGACGGCTCGAATTAAATCCTGCGGAACAAATACATAACTACGTTGGTTCGATGTGCGATCTTATGAACGAGGGTATTCGAGATTCGAGGAATCCTCTTGCCAAGCAAGGATATTAGAGGCTCTCTCTCTCATTTTCGAGTATGGATTAGTGATTTCAAATGAGTATAGCTACTCCTTTTACCATTTGTAGAAACATTGGCGCGTGGCGACCCATTCTAGCTCAAGTTACCGTTGAATCCTTCATTTTGTGTTCTATTTCCTATGATGGACCATTCATGAGCAACAAAATCAATTTGGATTTAGAATTGCTTCAGAGAATCACCTGTAATCAGAGATAGAGAGACAACAGTTAAAGACAAACGTTGACGTTTCATCTCAAAAAACACAACCGGCGACAGGCGCCTCAGCCCTGAAAGCTCAGGCTCACATCATGCTTTTTTAGACTAAACCAAAAGATCTTGACTCAAGTCTTTCGTTCTTCAAAAGCGATATTCACTTGAGACTTTGTTCTCGACTATGGAGTAGCCTCTCAATGATTGAGTTTCTATTCTCAAGCCTGGAAAAGTGGCCTATTTGGGAAGTAGTGTCAATAAATTTTGTCGTGTTTGACGCATCTAGACGCACCTCAGCGCATGAATTTTGTTTTCAAAATATCCCTTTTAGGCAAGTCTCATGCAGTCGAAGGGTACTTTTCACCCTCCCCTCTGTTCGCTTGCTCGCTCCGTTCGTCAGGCCATGGTGCGAGGCTGTAAACTGTAAATTTGACTAAAATTTTGAGATCGGGTGTTCGACTCACCCCCGGGAGATTTCTTTCTGATATCAAAAATAATGTTTGCATCATAAGTATAGTCTTGTGCAGAATAGGAGTTTCCCTATGGAGAATCAACTCTGACGTTTGTCATATTCGTGTGCGAACCAGTGTATGATCCCACACTTCTCCCAAGCGTGACTGCAATGCGGCTTCGAAAGGATCACTGAAGAAAATGGAGGATCAATTAAAGTCTAACTTGACGGAGGATGAAAAGAAAGTAAGTGGCCTTCCATTTTAATGACCGAAATCTGATTCATTATACTAATTCACAGGCACACCACATAGCGTCTGAGCAAAAGAGACGGGAGAACATTCGCATGGAGTTCGACCGCATAGTGAACCTCACGCCCGATCTTACATCACAAGAAAGTCGCTCTGAATTAAATATTCTCACGAAAAGCGCCGACTACATAGAGTCCTTGAAGGAAGAAAACGCGGACTTGGTGGAAAAGTGTCAAGAACGGGGCATTCACGTGCCGGACGACTTGAGGTACAAAGGCCCGGGAATCGCCCACGAATAGATGTGACGCTGGGTACAAGCAGCTGGATCATGAGTGAAGATGCGTCTTGAGAATCATGTTTACCTGGATTTGGCCGGTAATAGTACATTAAACTCATTTTGTTTGACACACTTTACGTCTAAATTAACGCTTTGAGAATGAAGGTAGTTTGTTCGAGCTATTCGATACAAGTCTCATATGTTGATGCTGGATATTTGTCATTCCGAAAACGTTTTACCCCTGCCCGAAAATTGAGTTTGCTTTGAATTCCGATTCATTAAATCGTAGATGTATAATGTATTGCTAATTGAAATCATCGGACAAGCGTCGCTTAGTGTAAGGCACACACAGCTCTGTCATGCGCTAGCTGAAAAGTTCGCGACTCTAGTTACCAGAATTAAGCACCGGAGCAAGCATCAAAAGCAGCAACCATGAACATAGGCTCCGGCGCACCACAGTTTAAAACTCTGAATAGCCTGAATGTTGCTGCAAGTGCGACGGCTTACTTGGCAGACGGCTCGCCCGATGTTCCTCCAGACATGGCCCTTTTACTTCAAGAACTAGAGGAAGATTTCACGGTCAATAAGACGATAGACCAATGGACATATATCAATCGCAGGGAGGAGATCATGCAACTGATCAATAGGCTACATCAGCAGCAGAATATCAATGTTGCCTTGGATCCGCTGAAGCTAGAGAAAATCCTCTTGCCACGGAAAATCTCAGAAACCTCCACGTTCAACAAGCAAAGCTTGACTAGCATGTTGGGGCAACGTGCAGAAAGCTGCCCCGCAGACAGTGCTTTCATGGTGCTAGATGCTAAAGGAAAGGCTCAGCAATCTATACTGTGGGAAAAGCTTTATCTCAAATCTGCCAAAGTTGCGCACGAACTCAAGCACAGAACCCAATTCAAAAACATCAGTACGGTTGCTTTGCTATATAAGGAAAGCGAAGTATGTGAATTCGCCGTTGCTCTTTTCGGCTGTTTCATAGCGAACATCACCGCGATACCCATTCATAACGACATTTCCTTGACGGAAATGTTCGACATTTTGAACACCACGTCATCTCTGCTAGTACTAATGTCCGAATCTGTTTCAAAAGAGCTCGAGAAGCTAAGTACAGCCAGTGTGCCTCTAGTTTGGCCATCGAAAATTTGGCGGTTGCGGACGACGGATTTAGGCTCAGCTCGGAAATCTGACCTAGAGTCGTTGTCGGGAAAGAACAAGAAAGAAAATAGCAGGAATATAAATGATTTGGCATATGTTGAGTTTTCTCGGTCTCCGGTTGGGGAGTTACGGGGAATCGCCTTGAGTCACCGGACGATCTCACACCAGATGAACTGCTTAGATACATCCTTACTGAGCTTGCCTGAGTCAGGAGGCAATCTCATTCAGTCTCCCAAGTTTCCTAAACGTGCAAGGAAGGTATTTCTAGCTACTATAGACATACGATTGTCAGTCGGGCTCATTATAGGAACCTTGTTCTCAATGTATTCCGGTAATCTTTTGGTTTGGGCACCTCCTAAAGTCATGGAGGTACAGGGCTTATACGCTAACATCATCTCGAAATGTCACGCAAACCTTCTTCTTGCGGACTTCTTGGGACTCAAGCGGGTTACCTATGATTATCAAAAAGCGCCAAATTTTACGCGCTACTTTTCGAAGACACAAAGAGTCGACTTTTCTCTGGTAAAATGGGTACTAGTCGATGCTCTCACAGTTGATGGTGAATTTATTGAAGTCTTGTCTGAACGTTATCTCAAGCCCTTGGGCTGCCCAGAATCCCGAAATGCGATCATCCCGATGCTCACCTTGAGTGAGTATGGTGGGATGGTGATATCTATGAGAGATTGGTTGGGCCGGTTCGAAAATATGGGGATCGAGGTAGGTGGTAGTTCTAACGACGATCTATCTTCTGTGATAATTGATAGGAAAGCTCTCTCGCAGAACAGAGTTTGTGTGATCGACACGAGTCCTTTATCAGCCGACGAGCAATGTTCTGATTCTTTGCGTGTGGATGCTTTTGGATATCCCATACCTGATGCTACATTGGCCGTTGTCAACCCCGAGCTGTCTTCTGTTGTACTCAAAGGAGAATTGGGCGAAATTTGGATTGACAGCCCGTGCTTGTCCGGTGGGTTTTATGGTATGAGAAAAGAATCGAAACTGATCTTCCATGCCAAATGCCGCGGCGCTGGTGGCACCTTAGATATGGAGTTTCTTCGCACGGGCTTGCTAGGATTCACATACAACGGCAAGGTGTACATCTTGGGACTATATGAGGATAGAATTCGGCAAAGGTTTAGTTGGATGGACCACAAATTTCAGAAGAACATAAGTCACAGTGGACAGCTCGAGACAACAATGAGATATCACTATTCATCTCATCTATTAGCAACATTAGCCAATGAAGTCAGACAGGTCTACGACTGCACCATATTTGACATATTTATTGGCAATGAATACTTGCCTGTTGCAATAGTCGAAGCTGAGATCGCTAGAAAGGTGATTGATGATGTTGAATCAAGCTCCGGGAATATTCCGAAGTCGAAGGATAAGTTTGACTATAATGCTGTGCCCTTGAATGAGTCAGTGCTCAATGCTATTGCGAAAAGGTGTTTCGACGCGTTGAACAAACGCCACCAATTGAGACTTTTCTGCGTCGCGGTGGTTGACTGTGATACGTTACCCAAGATCATGAGATCGGGTGGTCTCGAAATCGCGAACATGCTATGCAAAAAGAAGTTTTTGGAAGGAACGTTGCGCTCGGAATTCATAAAGTTCTTCGTGAATCAATCCATCAGTATGATTCCGCGTGGCGAGGATGTCATTGGTGGAATTTGGTCTCCATTTGCATCCCAGCTTCGGAACTCATCCTTGCAGAATTTTCCCGCCCAATATTCTACTTTCGACTATCGGGATAAGACGACTGACGATAAAACTGGAGCTGCACTCACAGACTTCAAAAGCATCATAGACATTTTCAAGTTTCGTGTGACGAGCTTGGGTGATGTCATTGCATTTCAAAATATTGATACTAGCGGCAAGACCAGCTCGAGACCATTGACTTGGAAAAAATTAGAGCAAAGGGTCTACGCAGCGTGCCAGTATATTATTGAAAAGACGACCTTAAAGGCCAGTCAATATGTCATTTTGATGTACTCTTTGTCGGAAGAGTTTATCATAATTCTTTATGCCTGCTTCATGTTGGGAATTATCCCAATTCCTATGTTGCCCTTCGATTCAAATAGAATTGGGGAGGACTTTCCCGCTTACGTTGGTGTCATCAAGGATTTTGATGTCCAAGAAGTGTTTGTCAATGATGATGTAGAGAGATTCATGAAGAATGGGCCTGTTGCTGATGCTCTCAAAAAGATGAATCACAGAAGGGTAAAGCCTCTCAGAATAAAAAACACGTCTAAGTTGACAAAACTGTCGAGCATTGCACACCTTAATTCCAAAATCGCCAAGTATCAGGCAGATGCTAAATTTAGAGATGAGCTGACCACTGCTCTCATCTGGCTCAACTTCACTTCCGATCATTATCGAATTGGAGCAACCTTGAGCCACAAAAGCATCGTCAACATATGCAAAGTCTTTAAGGAAACTTGCAATCTTTCTTCCAATTCTTCCATAGTTGGTTGCGTCCGCCACTCTGCAGGGATAGGCTTTGTTCAGGCAGCATTGTTGGGTGTGTACTTGGGCACTACTACATACCTCAGCTCTCCTGTTAACTTCGCCGGCAACCCTTTATCATTTTTCTTGTCGCTTGCCAAGTATAAAGTAAAAGACGTTTTTGTCACTGAGCAAATGTTGAAGTATGCCGTGGCCAAATTTACACCAAAGGGGTTCAATTTGTCACATTTAAAGAACATGATGATAAATACTGACGGAAGGGTGGAAATCGATTTGCTAAGGAAAATAGCGAACATCTTCCTGCTGGCAAAACTTAATACTGCCTCAATGTCAGCAGTTTACAATCATTTCTTCAATCCGATTATTTCGACTAGATCATACATGACTGTTGCGCCAGTTGATCTTTTCCTAGATCCCATAGCCTTAAGGCAGGGCTATATTTCTATCGTCAATCAGGCGGAGCATCCAAATGCTTTAAGGGTACAGGATTCGGGAATGGTGCCCGTTTGCACGGAGATCGCGATTGTTAATCCAGAAACTTGCCGCATCTGCAAAGAAGGTGAGTTTGGAGAAATTTGGGTTAACTCGGAGGCCAATTTGACCTCTTTCACAAATGGGCCAAAAGGACCAGTTGACAACTTCATTAAGAAGCAATTTTTCGGTCAAATATTGGGAGACAAATTCGACCGTACTTACCTTCGTACTGGCGATCTTGGCTTCTTGCATCATATCTCTATTACTAAAAACCGTTCGGATGAAGCACATGAAGAGATGACATCGTTTCAGCCTCTTTTCGTCTTGGGAAAAATATCGGACACTTTCGAAGTTATGGGGTTACATCATTTCCCATTGGACATCGAAAGCACTATCGAGGCTTGCCATCCAGATATCTATAAAAATGGCTCGTGCATATTTAAGTGTGCAGACTACACAATAGTTGTGTGCGAGGCTAAGAGGTCTAGAAGCCTCTCGGCTCTTGTCCCAATGATAGTAAACACTGTTTTCAGCAAGCACCATTTGATTGTGGACATTGTTGCATTTATCAAAAGAGGCGAATTTCCCATTTCCAGACTTGGAACGAAGCAAAGGGCCAGAATCGTGGATGCTTGGGTGCAAGGAATTATACCTCTCTCGGTACAGTATGGAGTAAACTATGGTGAGAACTCGATGATTAAGCTTGTCAAACAGATCGACGAGGTCTCAAAGACGAACCCTTATGCTGAGCTCAGAAATCCAGCACAAGAATATTACGACTACTTGCCCGAGAATGTTTTCGAAAATGGCGGGCCACCTCTCAATTTAAATGCAGGAGATGATTCTCACAAGCCAAAGGCCACCTTTGATATGTGCAGTCTATACAGCGACGAAAAAAGGTGACTCTTGGCATTTATATAGTTCATAGACGCTAAAACTGATTGAAGTTTAACAAAGGCTATTCAATAGAACGTAGAAATGATAGTGGCCATATACTCATAGCGGTGCTACCAGCAACGTATTCTTTGATGTTGACGGGGTACGGGTGTGGGCGCGGAGAAACTATCATAATGTCGATGCCCACTGAGAAAAAGTGCATGCGCGTATAGCAAAGGAGAAACAAACGAAAGGTTTTCAAATTTACATATTGCTCATCATCTGAAGCAAAAGTTTTTCTACTCGTGAGGATGAAACGTTCAGTTAGTCCGCTCTCAGGCTGGAGGCCAAACAACCCCTCGAGAAAGAAGCGGCTAATATCAGTATTCTCTGCTTTGAAGGATGTTTTTATCAAGTCCAGTCCCCAATCAGTTGATTCTTCGAGCTCGTTGGCGGGTCGGGCAGAGAACATTGCTTCTGATGAAGAGGATTTGCCGAGTTCATTTGTCTCCCGAAAGAGAAGAATGTCTATCAAGGAGAACATGAAACGTCTGAGTTTGGCAATCCCGCGCACATCTGTGAGCGGTCCAGCTGGTACAGGTATGCTCGAAAGCATATATGGCTCGATTCAGTCTCAACAAGAAAACAAAGATGTTGATGGTGAATTTACCAGATTGGGCTCGAATCCCGAGGAGCAATTATCGAGGGAAATCTCGCCTAGTGTGCACGTGCCAAAACTAAGGGCTCTACCGAAAACCGAGCGAGAATCAGGGCTTGCAATCGACAACAGCATGGCGAACAATCTGCATGATTTTATTCTGAATCAGGACTATGCATCGTTGAACGATGATGATCTGAATAATTTTATGAGGCCTACTTTCATCAATTTAGATCCTAAAGAGAGATACCAATTGTTGCAGATGAAAAAGTCGATTGAAGCATCTGAATTTTTACAAAGCAGACTCAAGTATATGGTTGACCCTGAAGAAACCACGTCTTTTTACAAAGCCGGTAATCGAGTGGACACGTCGACACAAACACACACAAAGGACTATCTTCACGATTCCCTCAACTTCAGTGCGCTCAAAACAAAGCTTGCGTTGCAAAATAGGCGAAACAGAAAAACAAAAAAAGGCCTGGGTGTCTTTTCTGGTGAATTTTTTTATGAGCCGTCCGAGCCTTCGGAGTCTGCGATTGTTGATCAGAAATTTGAAGGTGTTTTGAGCTCTATTCACAAACCTAAATTCATAGTCAAGCCGGCTTTCAAATCTGAAAAGACGTTACCTGATTCTGACCCTCGCCGAGTCTTTTCGAAAAGACGTGGTTCAGTCAGCCAGCGACCAGGACTCGAGCACACCCTTCGATTTGGTAAGCGCAAAGAGTCACTCAATGAGGAAATCAATCAGACGTCATATGCGACGTCAAACGACATAGGCCTCAACGACCAGGGCCCAAAACTGAAAGCAGCGACTGTCGGGCCCAGCTCCGCCTTTAAGTTTGATATCCCAAGGAACAAATTTCACTCTGTCTTGAAGTCGAAGAATGATCATGAAGACCAAGCGATCGAGATATCCTCAGTGCCATCTGAATTCAAATCCCTGGCTTCTAGCGCAACAGAAAATGGAGAAATTACAAAGGCTAAAATCGTGAGTCTCTTCGATTCTGCTCCTAGCAATTCATTTTCTTTCGATAAAAAGCCTATGATGCTGGCACCAGTCGAAGAATGCGGAGAAGCAGTCATTGACAAGGCGTTTGGAGGCGTGATTCAAGAGAAGCAAGCGAGCATGTTCGGAGCAAAAAAGAATATTTCACCTGCAAGATCTTCGCTCTCTTTCGCAGATAGCAAGAAGGCTGGGAGCGTGTCGAAGCCAACGTTCTCCTTTGAGAAACCCAATGGTGATACCAATGTCGAAGCTAAGGTGCCTACTTCTAACTTTGGTCTTGTATCAAGTAGTGAGGTGAAGCCTTCGACCTTTTCTTTCGGAAACAGGTCACAACAATCTGCACCCACATCATCTGCCACGAAGCTGCAGGAAGATACAACATCGAGTAGTGCCGAGCCCCCCTCTTTCTCTTTTGGTAAACCACTAAAAATGGATGACAAGACTTCGGGTTCTCTCTTTGAAAGTGTCAAAATAGCACCGACATTTTCTTTTGAAAAGAGCAACCAAGAAAGAGCTCTGGCGAGTGACCCTAATAATCTGCTTGCTCAGGGCAAGTCACTACGCTCATCCGAGAAGACATTGTCAGAAAACATTCAGCCCGCATCCAATTTTAAACTAGGTGCTGATACAGACAAGACCAACAAAGGTTCCCCCGGGTCGAGAGAAGAAAACGAGGGGCCAGACCGCAAGAGGAAGGTGCGTAATGAGACTTCGGGGTTCAATTTCGGAGTCATGAACGGTCTGAATAGCGGCGAAAAGCCTGTTTCTGCTCCAATAAGTGGTGTGTCTATCGGGAGTAAGCCTATTGGCTCTATGTTCGAGAAGAAGGCAGATGCTCCACGATTGGAAAACCAAAAAGATGCTAAGCCCTCATTCGAATTCGCAATCAATAAAAAACCTCTGCATGATGTTACTCTGCATGCCGAGCCGCCTAAACTCTCATTTGACAAACCTGTGACGAGTGAGCCCGAAACCCCTGGTCATTCGCTGGAGGCGAAAAAAGAGCCTACGCAGTTCTCATTTGGTGGTGCGAAAGGTCCCATAGATGCTGTGGCATCCAAAACAAAAGATCCGACTCAGGCCTCTCTTCCCGGCCTACAACCACCCGATGCATCGGCCTTTTCTTTTGGCAGCGGTCCTGTTCCAGTCTCATTTCCAAATCAAACGTCATCTTCGAAGCCAACACCTGCGCCGTCTTTCCAATTCGCCAATCCCAATGTGACTTATAATGCTTCGGGCCCTTCTTCGTTTAGTTTTGGACAAACTGCTACCGCAGACCCGGCTCTGATTTTCGGGGCTGGAGAGAGCGCCCCGGCACCAGCTTTCAGTTTCTCAATGGCACCTCAACCCGTGAACACAGGAACTGCGGGCCAGTCAATACCTTTTGGATCGGTACGAACCCCGGCCGGCGGCTTCAACTTTAGTAGTAAGGCCACCTCTGCGTTCGGCGGCAGCAGGTCTGCGACTCCTGCAAATCCTGTGTTTGGGTTTGGGGCAAATTCTTCGAACAGTGGGCAGGCCCCAGCGCCGCCATTCAGTGGTTTCAACAACGCGACAGCACTGTCAAGTATTTTTGGGGGAACTTCAAGAAGCGTCACCCCAAATTTTGGCGTCGGGCAGAACCCCCAGGGTCTACCAAATAATGGACCGGTGCAGCAGAATGGTTTCTCCTTTTCAAACACAGCAATGAATAGCGCAGCTTTGAACAGCGCACCAGGCAGTTTTGGACAAGTCAGTCGTGAAATCACACCTCCAGCATTCGGGAATCCCATGGCTGGCGGGGCACCCGCACCTGCGGTTTTGCCACGAAGAATCGCTAGCATGCGCCCAAGGAGGCGCTAGTGTAAGAGCGTCCACAAGTTGAAAGAGTACATAGATGCATGTGAAAAACTGTTTCTCATCTACAGCTGGCGTATCCAGGTTTGAGCGCATGTAAGACTCATACATCGAGTGAGCCCATGCTTGTTTCCGTAATACTGATCCAAGCTGCCAATCTTCATGTTGGCAAAATAAGATTTTCTTTTCTTCGTTCTAGCTTCTAAGCCTAAATTTAAATTAGTGTGGGGATGAAAAGAAAAAAAAGCGCCAAGTACTTGCCCGATTTGGCTATATCGAGATCAATCGCGAGCTGGCACACGGGCAAGAGGACACCAAAAAAAACAAGTCAGTGTAGCCTTACAATATAATACCCAGAAAATGTCCCATTATCCTTCTGTTTATCCTTCAGAGGTTAAATATAGGCCTGGCAGAATACAATCTTTAAATGCACATCAGGAGGTCATCTTAAAACAGTGCTGGGCTACGCTTCTAAGGTATTGGGGCTATGCGATAGACTTGTCGGTCGAGGATATTCAGAATAGAGACGCATTTGTGGCATCTTCCGTTTGTCAAAAGTCAGCTGGGACGAATGACAGTGCCAGTATAGATGTCAAAAAAAAAATTACATTCTTCTCGAAGAAGAACTTGCAACACCAAACAGGAAGAAAACTTTCTGAGAAGCGAATGAACGACTTGAAAAAGAACTCTCAAAGATACACACCAAACGTTGAACCTTCTCACGACACCATCGTCAATTATCACAAACATGTCGGACATGACTTTTGTGGCGAGTCAGGCATCGATGATGACACGTCTCTCGACACTTTTCAGACCGCGTCTGACTCGCGTGAAGGTACCTTGGTGGATTTTGAGGTTCGGGCAACCAAGCCCAAAAGCGCAAACAATGCCTCATATAAAAAAAGGGAATCAATTGATTCCCAGAATGACTTGCTTTTATTCATGTCCGAGTATGATTCAAGCGAGATTCACAATTGCTTTTTTGGAACGATCAAAAACGACTTGATAGATAACTTTGTTTTGAGATTTATCAGAGCTCGAAAGGGCATCTACGACGACACAATGAAGATGCTTATTGAATCTATACATTGGAGACATCATGAAGTCGCTGTTGAAAATCTACTCAGAGAGGGTGACGCGCCCTCGGTGGTCACCGGTGAAAATCCTGGTTTCGTGAAAAATTTCATGGTAAACAAAGCTTTTGTTCGCGGCGAGGACAAAAATGGGAACCCACTTTTCATATTTCAGTCGCGTAAGCATTTTGCATCGGACTCCAGCTTAGCTGAGACTGAGCGCTACGCTTTGTTGATCATAGAGTGGTGTAGACTCTTCCTCAGAGAGGTAAATGAATCTGTTGACCTGTGCTCCTTGATGTTCGACCTCAGCGGGTTTTCGATGAAAAATGCAGACAACGCTCCGGTGAAGTTTCTTACCTCGATTTTTGAGGCCCACTATCCGGAGAGTTTGGGTATCGTCATTGTGCATAATGCACCTTGGATTTTTTCTACAGTATGGAGTATTATCAAAAATTGGCTAGACCCAGTAGTGGCTTCCAAAATCCACTTCACCAAAAGCTACGAAGATTTGCAAAAATTCATCGAGCCTAGATATATACCGGAGTATCTAGGGGGCAAAGATGTGAAAGAACTCACATATCACAAACCGGGCCCAGAGCATACGAAGCCTATGAAGGATAAGGACGACGCATATTACAGCTTAAAGCGCGAGAGAGACCAAATTTTGCTCCAGATCATCGAAACAACAAAAAGATGGATTTGCAGCACGGACAGTGAAGCCAGTTCACTTTTTTTGAAGGCAAAGATTGTTTTGAGCTACCAATTGTCCAACAACTACATCGCGTTGGACCCCTATTTGCGGAATCCCGGGGTGTATGACCGCGACGGAACCCTAAAGTTGAAAAACTGAGATTATTTTTCTTGCTTGATACATACATCTGATTTAGGACTGGGAGCCAGAATTTCTTACCTACCTCTCCACAAAACTATACATGAATATGTATAAAACCCTAGCCAGCTTTTTGACGGTCTTCACAGGCCAACCTTGTATTCTCAGATGTATAAAGGCTCAAAATAAATAGAAAATTTGCTTTTCACCCTCACCTTTAAAGAATCAGCATCGTCTGGTATCATCGTACGGTTTGGTCCAGTGTTGCCGTACATAAGTTTTTCGCACAATTTTAGTAGTTGATCAAATATATTAACTATTAAGTGTAAAAAAAAACAACTAGAGAACAAGAACGGTCTCAAATATAGAGTATTACCTCTATCTAAAGCCTATTTGCAATAAGGTAACGAAAAGAGAAGGTGGCGGTGGCAAAAGTAGGTAGGCAAGGCAGCGAAGCTGACTAGGGTTTTATATATATTCATGTATAGTTTTGTGGAGACCTAGGTAAGCAATTCCGGCTCCCAGTCCATATTTACATTATAATTATGATGTTAAATATAATGATAAATATATGAAAAAATATATATAATAATACTGAAGTATAATAACATTCAACACTGGTGTTGCATATAATCCAGCAACTATAAATATATATCTTTGCTCAATTACTAAAAGCGCGCGAAAAACATACTAACGGCAACGCTGGATGCATCAATGTGCCTTAAATTCATGTGTGTATGCCGAACCTGCCGCGTTTGACAGCCTCCCTCCCCAGGATCGGATTCCATAGCCGAACTTTGAGAAAAGGATCATTGCCAGATCTGGCTTCACCCGAAAGAAAAAAAAAAAAAAGAGTTATAAGCAGACGACCTCTTTTTTAGTCCAGCTCTGTTTTACATTCGATCATGCGAGCGATTCGCAAAAAGATTCTTGTCGTCTTTGGGCTGATATCGTTGCTCGTTTTGGTTGCTTACCATCTCGTCAACCCTTCGAAGTTCACGGATCTCACTTCTGGTTTTTCGTCTTCAGGGTTTCTTCAACATGACATGAAAACTCGCGAGCAGCTACATTTTTCCAATTACAGATTTCTGCTTACGGGCGATTTCGAAGATGTGGTAGGTGGGTGGGACGCGTTTGCTGCTAAGACTCACGAAGAGAAGTGCTTTTCGTTCTTCAGGTTTCTTGATGATAAGCTTCCAGCATGGGAGGTTGACTTTTTCAAAGATCGTCATTTTGATAAGAGCATCGTCAAGAAGGAACTGATATTCAAATCCGAACTCAACATGATAAAGAATCAAAAGGCCACGAGTGATCCACCTGAAAGCGTTGATAATGATGACATAAAAAAGGCAGATGAAAATTTTCGAAAAATCTTTCAGAAGACGTTTGCATTGGAGCAGGATATGGCCGACACAATGACAATTGTCAGAATCTTTGGGCATTGCTTTTTTAGCGGAATATCAGCTTCTCTTGAGGGCGAGTTGAAGCAAGTTTATGACATATACTCGCGAAAGATCATTCCATTTTTTCATCCCGAAATTCCTTCTATGTCTTTTGGTGACATTGAAACCACTTCGCTGTGGCTTTTTGGAAGCGGATACCCCGTGGAGAATGGTAATCTTCTTGACTACTACTACAGGAACATGCAAGGCACTGGGATAGTTCTCTCGGCGGCCACAAGACACTCCCGTGAAATCGTGAAATTCATACATGTTCTTCGGGCTCTAGGAAACGAACTTCCCATTGAAATATTGTACAGATCGGACCTTCTGATGAAGGCCAAGCAAGCCATTATGCTCGCTGCTTCACAGCCGAAAGAGGTTCTTCTCGGAGATGAATTGACGAACCACGGCACTCTCAAACGAGCACTATCTCGAGCCGGTTTAAGTGTGGACATCATTCAAGAATTGCCTTTCCCACAACAAAGTCTAACACTAATCAATATGCAAAAACCCTTGTCAAAATTGAACAAATCTGATTTTTCCAGCTATAACAACAAGATTCTATCATTGTTTTTTAGCTCCTTTGAAAAAGTTCTTTTGTTTGATACCGATGCAGTTCCCCTTCTTTCTACTAAACTGCTTCTGAATCTTAAGGAGTTCACCAATACAGGGGCATACTTCTTCCGGGACAGAACTTTAATGGACAAGAATGAATGGATCGAAACCAATTATTTTGCCAAATTGATGCCCCATAGTTCGTATGAGCTCGACATGATTATGGGTATCAAACCTGTAACTAACCATACCTTAAACAATCTGTACATGAAAGGTTGGAGACACCATCAAGAAGCCGGATTGGTCATGCTTGATAAAAAACGTCACTTTCGATCTCTCCTCACTCTTCTTACTCTCACTTTATGGGGAGAACCGGTAAAGTCTCTGATTTGGGGTGATAAGGAAATGTACTGGCTTGCCATGTCCATGGCTGGTGATGAAGAGTACGCATTTAACCAATACGGCGCGGCTAGTGTGGGCGAATTGACCCTGCAGAACTACTTGAAACATTACAATAATACAGAGGCGTCTGAGTTGTGTTCTTCTCATCCAGGCCACGTGTCAGCAGACGGGCAGCTTTTGTGGATCAATTCGGGTTTTTCATACTGCAAAAAGAACGGTTACGCCCGAGATAAACAGAGGTTTCCTTTCTCCGCTTTTGAAGACAAAGAAGACTTGAAAAGGTTGTACGAAAACCCTTTGAAAATTCGGCATGCAATTCTGCCGCCTGAGCTTCCAACTTTGAGAACGCCCGACGGGTCCCCTGATTTGTCCAAAGAGCTCGGATTCACGTTCGACATCAAGAAGAGAAAGAAAGATGTAGACGAAATGGAAAACATTGATCAAGTCCATGATTACAGCCCTCAAAAAGGGTGGATCAAAAGTCGAGCTTGTTCGGACTATCAATACTGCGCCTACAATTTTGTTGAAAGCCCCAACGGAAACGGCAGATTAGACTCATCAGGCCACATATTTGAGTTTGACGCAGACAGCACAAGGTTGTTTGATATATTGGGCGCCATCTGGAGCTCAGCTGTTAGGGTGAGCAATTTGACGAAGCCACTAAATAAGCTTCTTAGCGAGACCGAGGAAGCGAGAGATGCGACTCAATTCGCAAACGGTACTTCATCTCAAAAAAAAGTTTCACAAACACCGAGCGTTGATGCCGTTTCTACAGTCTCAGACTCCACTCGCCCCACGCCAAATCAAGATGATGAAGTCAGATTGCTTGATCATGCGGGGAATTTGATGAATTCTGTTGGAGTGTTCAAAAATTTACGTATCGAAGAGTCGCCTAAGTCCCAACAAAATTTCTCAAAGATCGAATTCGACCGCTCCATCGTTCGTGAACGCCCAGAGAAACTCAACAATGACGTTAAAGCTATGCTCGCGAAGTTCAAATCCTCAACATAAATCAAACTTCACTTTCTGTGACAGCTTTTATGCATTATAGGCACTATAAATAAATGTCATTTCTTCATAATAATGTCGCGGCAAGAAGCTTCACTCATTGACGCTCCTAAATTCTTCCACCACTTTTAAATTCATCAAGTCCCCATTCTGCCTGAAACCGGCCTCAAACATCCCCAAAATTTCCATCAACTCAATTTTCGTGCGTACGTGAACCTTGAGGAAATAAAAGTTGAACGACAGCATCAAGGTATTGTTTATCATGAACTTATTGAAAAGAATGTTCAAGAGGTTGTCAGACTTGGTGGCAGCTAAGAATTCGATAATATTTCCCAATGTCTCAGCAGAGATTCTTTCCAAGCAGATGGCTTTGCAGAGTTTGATGACAGCTTCAAACTTCGCGGTAATCTTTGTTCCACTCGTGTCGTGAAGCACTCTTGCAGCCTTCGTCAAACTTGTAATCATCGTACTGAAAAGGCGCTCATTATCAAGGAGCAGGTCTTTATGAGCGTGATAAATATTCTCCATCAGGAGCAAGTCATTCTTCTCTAGAATGTTTAGGGCAAGAGGTAGAGTATTTTCGATCTCAGATTGCTTGCTGAAGGTCCTTGAAGTCCTAAGCGTGGACAAAAAAGTCGAAAAATCTGTTGCTTCTCCCGAGCCCATAGAGCGATCTGCAAACTCTTGAAAGTTCTTAGCTGTCTTATCGTAACAGCCCAAGGCGGTATAACCATTAGGAAGGCAACTCAACAAGTCAGCAAAAGACAGCAATATCTCATTTTCCTCTGGTTTTGAGAAATGGTACTCGAGTATCTGACTCATATCTTTTTCGTTTCCGTTCTTCGAATAAGCAATTAAAATTTCTCTCAAAATTGACCTGTCCCGTGGAAGACTGACTTCAAGACCTCTATTGAGAGATTCGAAGTTTTTTGATACGACAGAGATAATTTCAGCGGACATTCCGGCTCCGTTGAGTCTTTCAAAGAGTGTGGCTATCCAGCCCTTGCTATCATTCAATGAAGCGAGTTTTGCAACATTTTTTGAAAAAATCTTCAAGAAGTAGTGATTTTTTGTCTTGTTCGCGAATGTCACGAAACTGTTCAAGATTGTGCTGGACTTGAGAATATCATTATATCCATGGTCAACCAAAATCTTGAATGTCTCTATATTCACTTTATCGTTGTTCAATTCTATCATAGAAGCGAGAAGTTCGATGCACAGATTTCTCTCAGATGAACAGATAAGTCTCTTAAGAAATTGAGAAACAGCAAGAACTCTACCACTTTCCAAAACATCCATGACAAAGCTGCGTCTTAAGACAGCTCGCCAAGTCTGTTCAGTGAAACCGTATCCTTCTTTGAAATTTTGCAAAAAGCATTCAACCCCCGCGTCATACTTTGCATTGAACAAAGAAGTCAAGTTCTTTCTGAAGTAGATGTTTTCGAGCTCTTTCACCTCAACTGATCTAGCGGGTAAGTTCAAGCTGTCGGCGGCCCGAAGCACTTGAGAAGTTAGCGAAATCCCCAGATGATTTTTGGAGTAAGACTCTATAAAAGCCGCATGAAGACTTTTCTTGAACTCCAATGCATCCGAGTGGAGGTCTAAATAGTGATTTTCCGTGTCTTCGAACTCATTGATCATGCGAGCTTGATAATCAATCACCTTCGCTTTATCAATATTCGCAAATGTTTTATGTTTAGCTTCTTCCTGCAAAAATGTCATCAACGACCTAACTCCGTGAAGATTGCACGTCTGAATATTGCACGTTTTAAAGGCTTCATGCACCATCGACAGATTCAAGATGAAGAAAAGAGACTTGTGTGAGTTAGCGAGAAGAAAAGAAACATGCTCACTCAAAAAATCATTCAATTGGATTGGGTCTCCGTTGTATTGCTGAGCTTGCTGCTCCATGATGGACCACATTACCTCAGGATAATTACTCTGTTCCCTTGCCGAAAATTTGCAAAGAAAGTTACAGAGCTTGCGCGTGACACTCCAGTCAGTGATGTATATACCTCTCAACAAGATTTCTTTTATCAAACGCGAAACATTTGGCAAGTCTCCTAAATCAATGCTCAAGGAGAGTAGCAGCTCAATAGAACTCGCTTCCATGCTGGTTGTAAACTTCAGTGGTTTGAAGTCTTTTCTTATTGAAACATAATTGTACAAGTCCCATATCTTCTTGTGAATGCGTGCCTGTGCGCGATTCACAACGTCAGTCTTTCCCAGGCTTGCCTTCACTTGCTCCTGTTTCACATACTCATTGATGTATCGGCAAATCATATCGTTGTACACTGAGACACTCACATCCGGAAGATATGGCACCTGCTTTATGGAATTAAGCAAGTCGTATGATCTGTCGAGGTGCGAAACAGATCCAACACCCATGAAAGCCAAGAGATACTCGGAGAGAAGATCGGAAAGATCTGCAGCACTCGTCATAGCAAGCTTCATTGTATGTATGCTGTTTTTGTATGTAAGGATTACATCATCCAAAAATTTGGTAGCGACTGGTAAGTTGTTGGTCGCGATCAAAGCTTGTAGCATTGCTGAGTACACTTTGTATTCTGTGGGTGCTAAATGCGGATGTCTCTCGCATTGAAGCTTGTAGGTTTCAAACACGCCACTGATGAAGTCATACGATTGCCTCTTGTCGAAACCCATGACCAGTGATTCGCTCAATGCCTTTGTCAATGCTAAAAGTCCCGTGTAAAACTCCGCATGGTTCAGCTTGTGTTCCTTGAGATTGTAAAACGAGCGCGCGAGATCTTCACTAAGTAAAGAAGGAAAGAAATTCAAGCAATAGAACATGTTTGGCAAAATATGGTTTACTTCGAACCGTGCATCATCTTGCAAGGATGTGTATAAGCGGACACCCACTTGACAGAACTCCAGAACCTTAATGCAGCGATAATGATGGGCGTGACGGGGAAACTGTTCCAGTATGGAGAGGATGTCTTTGCTACCCTTGAAAAGTGATCCAAGCACGATCAGAAAAGTTTCCGCATTAGGGCGACAGTGGGCGCGGAGAAGAGCGGCTGAAAGTATGTCCTGATAAATTGTGAGTAGACATGTCAACTTCGACTCCATGGCCGTAAGCGTCGTTTCTCCATCAAGTGACCTCATCGCTACTGACTTCAACACCATGTTGTATTCCTCGATCGATGGCAAAAGAATATCATTGCGCTTTATTGATTGGTACATCGGAAAAATCACATTAAGGTCTTCTGTGGAAACGTGATTCTCAAAAGCTTGCCTAATTTGAGTGATTTGTGATTTGAGGAAGCGCTCTTCAAAAGGCTCATGTTCTCCATTGGGCACTTCAGAAGCGTGCGACGGCTCTTCATGTAGCACGCCATTTTCTGGGTTTATCTTGGAAAGGTTTTCAAGCTTCTCGAAGCTCTGATGTGGTTGACGGCCTGTAGACTTTTCTTTGGCTTTGACCGCCGATGTGGAAAGTTTTCTAGATTGGTACAATTGCTGGAAAGCAAAGTTCAGTCTGATTAAAGATGTTGTGGAAAGTAAATTCTTCGTGATTGATTTGAGCCATATCACGTCATTGTAGATCTCCTGCTTTGCTTTCGAAATCGAGAACTCGGGTAAGGAACTCGGCGATGTAGTTTCACGTACAAGAACAATGATGTTAGTTGAGTTCAAAGTATTTGGATCATGATCCTTTTTGCGTAGCTCGTGATTAAAAAGAGTGAAATATATGCCGTAGTGGCCATTTTTGAATGTGAGAAAGCTTTGATTGGTGGAATGTGGTTCTTCCAGTGACCATCTCTTGGCCTTCCCTGTTGCGCTCAGAATCAACGCATTATTGTTCAAGTACGGTAAAGAACTTTCGAAGAATTTGAGCCGTTCTCGGCGAGAACATTTGATGAAGCCAAAATTAGCCATTAAATTCGATGAGTAAGAACTCTAATTGTTTTGTTCAAGTAGCTTGCGCTGAGACCAATGACTTTATATGCAATGTTCAGAAGTAGATATTGAATGATAAGAAAGGCGAAGAACTTTAGTCAGTTTCGGAGCAAATTTTTGCGCCCAATCACACGGGTTTGGTGTTTTTCAAAGTTTTAATGGCGAAAGAGGCTGGCCAATCTGGGGCGTTTGGTGCGTTTGCGGGATGGCATATGGCGGAAGCGAATCAGAATCTCCGACATAGAGCTGTGCTGCAATGCCCAGGTCAGAGTTCTTGATGCGGTGGGTGACCTCAAGACCCGAAGAACAATTCCGAAGACAGCATGTTTCGAAGTCGAAACTAACCATCCGGGTATAATTCTCATCTCTGCCCTATGTCAGAAAGGAGACTACTTATGAATATAACTCGTTCCGACCGAATGACTGGGTTTCGGGATTCGCCTTGCCAGTCATCTAAATCCAGTTTATTGCGTGCTTGTATGTAGTATACATACACGACTAAAGAAAAAAATAGCCGACATTTTCCTAATCACGGGTGGTATCGGGTTCCCTTGCGGCAAAAAAAGGCACAAGTACATCCCATTTCAGTTGAAGCTGCTAATGACACTTTTATTACTTCAGTCAGAGTTCTAACTCCGTACTAATGTTTTGTGTGATGTGAAGTCACAAAAAATCATTAAACAGACCAGAAGTCAATCCTGCAAATAGCTTAGTTTTATACAGGTCAATTGACTCACCTAAGCGTTCAAGAAATATATATATATATATATATATATATCATTTGCATAACAATGATTGGGCCAGACCCACAATTTTATGACCTAATGTACATGACAAGCCTTCAATGTTCTAGTAGCGATAACTCTAATATTTTTTTGAGAATTTCGTCTTCTGCGTCTTCTGCGAGAAATCTCAGCTCTATTTCTGGGAATCGAGCACGACTCAGCCCCTCTAAACCTGAGACTCCAAAACCGTGAGTTGCTTGATAACTGTCCGATTCGGATATTGCTAAGGCTGTTTCAAGATCTTCGTCAGCATCACTGAATTTGGCATTCGAATTGGCACTGGCGCAACTCGCACTCATCGCTAAAGCCATTCGTAACTCATCTTGCTCGTCATCGTACTTCACACCGTTATACTTATCTGCGAGTAGAGCCTCTTGTAACTTTTGGTGCTCTAGCTCATCGTAATCTGCCATCTGTAATTTGATGTGTTGACTGTTTGTTCTTTTATTTTTAAGATCAGCAGCCTGCGGCGCGTTGGGCCTTTTCTTAACAATAGGCTCTTCTCCGTACCTGAAGTACTGTATAGCATCATCACTTACGATCACTCCACACGATCCTGTCGGCCCAAACTGAATTTTTGAGATAGGCATTAGCCCGTCTCCTCTGAACTTGCGAGAGATTTTAGTTCCTTCCCTCAAGTATTTCCCTGAATGCGCGTCGTAAAAGTGTACCCAGTCAGCCAAAGCACCGATGGCTATCACGGTGCTGTTTAACGCGACTTTCGTGTATGATTCAATTCCTTGTGGTGACCTATCGTCTTGAAAAGGCATGATGCGAGTCTTGAGTGGAACGATTCCCTCGAGATCCCGAATGTTGCAAACACCAACACTACCATCGGAAAATGTAAAAGCGTAAAGAAGACCATCACCACCTGCGATTTCCTGGTTTCTTGGAAAGGTAGAGTCTTGTAACGTGCCGTCTATGATAGAGACATCACTAGGAGCAGTGCCTTCCAGGACTTTGTGACTCGTGCCTTCGTAATGAAAAACCTTGAACAGCTTCTCGTGGCCGAGTACAATGTTGCAGTCGTGAAAATCAGTATCAAAAGCAGATGGTGGCGAACTGAGCTGCCATCCATGGTCAAAAGACGATAGTACACTCGAGCGGACGAAATCGATAATATGAAGTGATGTGCGAGATATCACTGTTATAATGCTCTTGAAGTCAGTTCTGAGGTCTATAACAGCATCATTCAATTCCAAGGACGAAATGAGATCACCGGCTAGACTCCAAAAATTTAGTATGCCACCTTGTGAGACGGACACGACGTCGCTCTTCTCTTTGTTTTTATCGGGCATTTTGTTTAGCTTCACTGCAGCAAATGGAACGTCCGACTGCGACAACTTTTTGATGGAAGAATGGTTTGATCCAGAAGCTGTAGCTGTGGTTAAGTTCTTGAGAAAGAGTCCACCACCAGAATTGGCCACACAACAATAGTTCCAGGTGACATCAAATGCCACAATTTCGCCGAACAAGCTGCTTTCAGGTATGAAGATTTGATTCTTCCCCAGAGTCAATGCACACAGAGTCACGGTTCCTGAAAGCTGAGAGAAAGTCAAAAGCCTGTCGTTATTGAAGTCGGTCTCGACGTAATTTATTTGTCCAAACAGGTTATTCACAAGCTGGTACAGCCGGGAATACGCCTTGGCCTTGGCCCATCGCCTCAAACTTGACATTCTACCGAAGTATTCCAGGATCCATATGTTAGATCGAGTGGCAGAAGCGAAGATTCTGCCCGTGCCAAGGCGATTATCGAACGCTTTCATCCATGTTCCTCGGTCCAGAACCGCGTTGTTCCACTTTCGACATACCAATCGTAAGTCTTTGAGATCTACCGGGGATACATTGGCAAATATGAGAATAAAGATTTCTATCGGTAAGTCATTGATACCAATTTGTGCATGTGTTTTGGGCGCTCGCTCGATCTTCGTGGTGTTACCGAGTGAATCTTGATGCATTCGGAATATAGTGTGCGCAAGCCTGGTTGAGTAATTTTAAAAAGCTTCCAACACGACGGAAAATGGCGCCTGATTAATTTCCTATATGAGACAAAGATGCCGCACAGAGGTCCCATTCACGGATGGCAAAATCGACCTGGAGCTCAGCTCTAAAGAATAAACATCACGTGCGCGACTGCACTTCCTGTGGGCCGCCAGTGACTCAAGCCTCAAGGCACGATAGAAGTAGATCTCGCAAAGCACATTCCCAATAACAAGCAACGCAAGAGCATGATAGATAGACAAAGTATAGTACGCTAGTTTTTCAAAAGTCAGGTGTACACGGCCTTTGATAAATACGTTGTTTCGGGGCTATATGGAAACCCGTTGCAGCACCGGGAAAGCAAGGAGATTAAGTCTTATATGCACACTCTCAGATTACCTCCGCCGGTTTCGCATCCTAAGAATTTTTCAGTCGCTCTTTCGTAAAAAATCGCTTCAACTTTAAGGGCTTTATTCAAAAATGGCAGATTCAACCCCTGAAGTAGTGCAGGAGGTAAAGCTTAGAATAAGGCTTCCGGCCGGTATTGGTGCTCAAATTGATTTCGTCGAGACCACTCATACTGTGCAAGAGACCATCTCTGATGTCAAGGAAGCTTTGGCAGCCGCTCCCCAATTAAACAGTGTGACCAACTATTCGCTTGTCTACAAAGGTAAGAGAATCACCGACGTTTATGACGATTTTGATCCATTGTCTGAGGTCTTAGAAGGAAAAACGGGCGATGTCAGCCTTAGCTTGGAGGAGAAACCTTACAACTTGAAGAGCGTATATGAGCACCTCATCAAGTTCAGAGAGAATATTGGCATGAATTTCTATGACCATGCTGCCCGATCATATAGCGTCGCATCTGGGGTTTCCAAGTTTAACTCGGTCGGCTTGAAGGATATCAAAGTCAATGCACAAACTGAGCAAGACGTTGGTCGCATTTCTGACAAAAGTTCTGCGGAGAATGCGCAAGAGGCGGCCCTCGCAATTCATGAGGATGACTTGGCGTCTATTAAGTCTTTGGTGAACAGTGTCATTGATGAGCTGACTGTCAAGCTCTCTGACCACGTTGCTGCAGACTCTATTTTGACTAAGTGGAATCTCCCAATCAAATCCCTCACTTTGAGTCAATGGAATCCGGTTCCACAGCAGCAAAGATTGAAGGGAGATTTGTTGTACTTGACTTTGACAACTTTGGAAAGCGAGACATTTTCCATCACATGTCACGCCTCAGGGTTTTTTGTAAGTAAGTTGTCGAACGCCAATTTCGATCCGTCCTTGAAAGTGAATGAGAAGGGTGTCTTCCATAAGGAATTTATCTTGCATAACTTGATTGACAAGTTGTCAGGTAAATTTACCGCCACACTTGCTCAAAACAAGGAGGCTTTAGGCTTGGCCTCGCAGTTCTCTGAAACCTACTTGATTCCCTCGCAGATCCCTTCCAAATTTTCGTGGGCTGTCACTGATGAACAAATTGGGCTGCAAAATTCCCCTGATTATTCCAGAGCCCAAGTCTCCGTCTTTTCTAATGGCGTTGACGGCGTTGATCTCGTGAAGGATTGGAATGACGAGTTTCAAGGCATCAAAGAATTTCCTCGTGACTCATTCAACGAGCGTCTTCTCAGAGACAAATTGCTTAACAAGTACATACAGGATTTCAATCAAGCGGCTGTCACCACCGCCATTGAGATTGTGAAGGGTAATTTGTCACCACTCAACCCCAACGAAAGTCGTGATAACCACATCTATTTGAGAAACAATATCTTTTACAGTTTTGGTGTTGACGCTACTGGTGCCCATCAACAGAGCGGTGGTGATGAGGCTGCTCGTTACTGTTTTGGTAAGGATATTTCTTCTGTCAAGCTCTTGAACAGAATTGATGCAGCTGGCGTGTGCAATTTGCTCTCCTGTGTTGTTGACTACCTCGGGGAGCGGGTTGTATGCCAGGCTCCAGTCCCTGGCGTTTTCAACGATCAAGTGGATGACGAGGGCAACTCGCTCGACAAAGTTGCCTACGGTTACTCGATCGACGAGAACAAGATCAATGTAAATCCCAAATTCGAAGAAGTCTTGAAGCCCATTGCCGAAGCATTTCACTTGAAAAGGCATACTGTTGAGTTGGCCACTGGTGCGACAACGGGTGACAAGGAATTGATAGTGTCAAAGGACACGAAGGGACTCATCGGTACAGATGGTAGAAAGTATATGATTGACTTGTACAGAACCACCCCTCTCGATGTGGACTTTGTCGAGTCTCACTACGATGAATCTTCCGAGATGTCTTATCCGCATAGAGAAGCTACTTTGAGGCACGAGGCCGTGGAGGAATGGTACAAGAGAAAGGCGGCTGCTATATTTAAGGTCGAGACTGAGCGTTTAGAAAAAGAGGGCAAGCTTGAAGGCGACTCAAAGCCTCAGATCGCCATCCCTTATGATCAAATCTCATTCAATCCCGATGCCTTCACTGGAATTAACGAAACAGAAGAAGACAAACAAACCGTTAGAGAATTGTCTGAGTTTGTGAAAAATCACTTGATTCCTGAATTTCTTAAAGACGTTTCTGAAAATGCTGTACCTTACGATGGTGCTCAGTTGTCGGACTACATGCACAGAAGTGGAATCAATATAAGATACTTGGGTGAAGTTGCCAAGCAAGCTTTAGGTAAGGCAGAGGAGTTCCAAACCTCGCTCGACGCAACGATTAAAGAAAACGAGACAGAAATGGAGAAGGCTAAGACAGAACAAATGCTGTCATCTTCTGACTCTTTTGAAGACAACTCTGGGAAAGTTAGGCAGGAGTCTCAAGGCTCGCAGAGCTCAGATGAATCGAAGGAGAGAGCGCCTACTTCCGCCAAGATGATTCCAGTATCCGCCAACATGAGGGCTTTGTACAAAATTTGTGTGCAAGAGATGATTGCAAGGGCCTCGAAGCACTTCTTACGTAAATTTGGTGCCTCTGTCCCTGCTCTCTTGATGCCTCATTTCGTATCTCATTTTCACAACTGCTTGTTGGGGGGTGATATCACTACATCCCCTGCAGCTTCGATTGAAGAACTGTACAGAAGCTTTTTTTCGGTGGATGAATTGGCATTTGTTAAGCTTGATACCGCCACAGTGATGGAGTCAATCTCAAAAGAAGTATACATCCGCTTCAGATACTCCCTTAGTGACGACTGGGTCAAGAGTGTGAAACCTTTGCAGCTTTTGAGGGAGATTGCTTTGAAATTTGGTATCCAATGGAAAGCTCAAACCTATGCGTTTACACAGGAGGATTTGAATGCTGTCAACTCCACCGAGATGGTCAAAGAAGCAGTTGTGGTTACTAAAGGGAAAAGAAGCAAGCAAAAGGTCTCCTCTCCGACGAGCACACCAGAGCCTCGCGCTTTGTCCTTCGCTCCTGAAGATATCATCTCGTTCGTTCCTCTCATTAAAGACTCCTCCTACAGATGCTCTTTTGTTGATGAAGTTTTTGAGACAGCAAGACTACAGATTAATGATGGCGAGAAACAAGTTGGTTTGGATCTTTTGGCCGAATTGGTGGATCAGCAAATTTACGGAAACGTTCATAAGGAAACAGCGGGTTTCTACTCTACTTTGGCACAGATCTATTCGGAGTGCGGTTTGCACTCCGAAGCTTCCATTATCGCAAGAAAATCTGCCATTTTGCATGAGAGATTGACCGGTTTAGACAGTTACAAGACTATCAATTCCTACGTGAAAGCTTCATATTTTGAGTCCATGAATAGGGATCACGTCAGCGCCCTCAAGATGAACTTAAGAGCTTACAGAGACTGGAGTGTCGTGTATGGGCCTGAGCATCCAAACACAGTTAACACGTTTTCAAGCTTTGCGACTATCTTGCAACAATTGAAACTCACTACAGAGGCTAAAACATTTTTTAATTTGGCTTTAGATCTTTCCGTGAAATTGAATGGAGAAGTTTCTGACATCACGGCGATTCTCAGACACCGTTTGGCGGTCATGCTTGTGCAGACCAATGAATACAAGCCTGCGTTGGAGCATTTTGAGAAGGCGGCATTTGCTTTCAGCAGGGTAGTCGGCCCCAAAGATGTCCTTACTCAAGAATGTGCCAGCTTTGCAGCTAACCTTGCCAAATATTTGACATTTTCAGAGCAGCAATTGGCTGAGAAAAAAAGGATTTTGTCACAGCAGCTGAACAAGAAGACAAAGACCACAGTGAAAGCGATCAAGCCTCAACACGTAAAATCCAAGAAGGACAGAAAGAGCGGCCTGGCTTCCCCTGATCCTGAAATTGCCGGTAAGTCTGTCGAGGAGATTTTGCAGTTCATTGAAGGTAGGCTGAACGACAAAAGAACAAAAAAGAATTAGACACGTTGTGCTTTACATAGGTGTATCTTGTATATATTTTCTGAATACCCTCTGCGATGCTCGTATAAACAACATTGTTTATAAATCCATAGCATGCGAACAAGCCTTGCCGACTCACACTGAGACCACTATTCGATTTGTTTCGCCTTCAATGAGTATTCAACAAATACTTTTCCAACGTTTTTGTCCTTATGCTTAATACCTGCAACCAAACTATGCTCCAATTCGTTAATAGCAGCCAATGTTATGTCTTTATCTGTCGTCAACCGGAGAATCAAGTTCGATCTCGCACCCGCCGTTAAAACAGAAAACTCCGTTAATTGAAATCCAGTTTCCATTGAGTGCGAAACATTTTGCACCTCGGAATCAACAATCAGCTTAATTTGGGTATATTCTTCGGATTTAGGGTTGGCTCCCCTATCTATGAGCTCAAACCAGGCATCTTTGAAGCTTCCCCATCCGGCTTTTATAATTAAAACCGACACAAGGAGGCCGCCCACCGCATCCAACCACGACCAACCCAAGATAACTCCGCTGGTCACGGTTACGAAAGCCACTCCTGCTGTCAAAGAGTCGACCCTATGATGCCAAGCATTGGCCACTAGTACTTTCGAGCTGGTTTGCTTAGCGACGCTCATGGTCTTTCTATAAAGAACTTCCTTGATTCCGATCGATGCGAGGGCAAGCCATGCCGCGTTGATGTTGGGCACTACTCTTTCCATCGTGGCACCAGATTCATGAGAATGTGCGTGTGCGGCAGGAACCCCAGAAGCAAGTGAGTGGGAATGCGAATGAACTTGTAATGACAGCAATTGCTCATATAATTGCAGTGGCAAGAAAATTTCGAAAATTTGGATTAAAGACGACCAGCCCACGGTGAAGCCTGCGAATAAAAGCACTCCAGACACCGTAAAAGTGCCGATCGACTCAAGCTTTCCGTAACCGATTGGGTACTTTGCAAACGTACCCTCCTTCAGAGCCACGTTCACTGTCGCCAAAGTCAAGAAGTCAGCGATCATATCAGAGACAGAATGGATAGCATCGGCGATCAACGCTTGAGAGTGAAAATAGACTCCTCCGACGGCTTTTGTGCCTGCCATGAGCACATTCACAACGAGCCCTATCCAGGTGATCCTCACGGCCGGATTAGTAAGAAACCCCTTTCCCAAAAGGTCATTGTGCTGATGTGTATGCGAGTGTGAATGGAAGAGCGGCCTATGATCGTGACTATGACTATGCTCAGGCAGCTCAGACTGAGGGGAATGTGATTCCGTATCTTTTTTTGCCGCGTCAGGCACCGCCCTCAGCGCCCTCAAGTTTCGATTTTTGATATCGGAACCCATGTCTAATTGCATTGAGTATTTTCGATAAGCCGAAATTGCAAGTTTGCCGTGGTCCGGGAAGATTTTTTCACGGTCTGGCGAAGTCGCTGAACTGCGCTTGCGGGCTATAGTGATCAGTCGGGGAAAAAAGACTGGGAGGTACCGAATCGGGGCGAGGTTGATTCGCGAGTTAGTTGTTGGAGAAGCTTGTTTGATCGAGAGATTATGTATCCTGGCTAGCATGCTGTTGTAAAGATTCGGTATTCAGAGACCAAACAAGTTTCGAGAAGACTTATTCCGAATGGCAAGTGTCAATAATGCGTGAAAAATAAACTTTTCACAAATAATTAATCGAGTGATAATCGCTAGCAGATTGTGTGACTTACACGATACCCAGCTCGTTAGTTAGAGTATTCTTAGTCTAGACCTTTGACAAATGAAAGTGCGGTATCTACCAGCTGCGATAAAGAGAGACGAAGTGAAGCTTGTGAGTCTTGCCTGATCTGCTAGCGTGAAGGAGGCTGACTTTATCTCAACATATCACCGCGTGAGCGCGTACAGGCATACTTATGTGGCGATGTTGTCGCCAGAGTCGACGAAGCACCAATGCCATCATCTTGACATATTTTTTTTTTTTTTTGCTTGATACATCTGATGAAGGACTGGGAACCAGACTTGCTTACCTAGTTCTCCACAAAACTATACATGAATATATGTAAAACCCTAGCCAGCATTGCTGCCATGCTTATCTTGGCTTGGCTGCGGATGAAATTTGATTAGGTTGGCATCGCCCATATGGCTGTACTTCCCCCACCTGCCGCTTCAACTCTCGCAACAGAAGGGACAGCAATGCGA
Source organism: Metschnikowia picachoensis (assembly GCA_030556465.1). Taxonomy (NCBI): domain Eukaryota; kingdom Fungi; phylum Ascomycota; class Pichiomycetes; order Serinales; family Metschnikowiaceae; genus Metschnikowia; species Metschnikowia picachoensis. The sequence goes on from JAKTUB010000078.1 coordinate 35,937, forward strand.
TCCCATCCGGTGATTCGTGCCGTCTTCGAGAGTACACTTTTTTGACGGACAAATTTAATTCTCACAAGTTTTCCGATGATGCGTTGACCGGCGCTAACATGGAGTTGAGTGCATTGGACCCAGGGGCCCTATTTGTTGTACCCGAGAACACTGAGGTTTCCGGCTTCGTGAAAAGTTGGTGAAGGTATTTTTGTCGCTCCAGCGTAAAATCTCGAATTATGTTGAGCTTTTTTAAAATTTGGTATTTTGCAACCAAACGCGAAAGTTTTTAATTATGTAGTGCCGGAAGTCGCGCTGCCCAATAACGCAGGTTTATTCAACATGAATGTTCAACATGAATGTTCAACATGAATGTTGGTATTAAGAAACTCGTAATCCCGTAACAGATACCAGGAGCCGATACAACTTCATGTAGACTTAGTTTCTCGTGCCACATTGATCCATGGTACTTAGATTTATCAAGCAAAAAAGGGTATATAAAACTGAGAACGTCTGCAAGTGCTATCCCCTGTCAAATAACTTTGCGACAACATCTACCTTGGAGTCCGTCCGCTCTTCATTCTCTACTTCATCAGCATCAGCTACTACTTTGGTGATCGCCGTAGTGGGAGGCACTTGCGGGCTCTCCTCTCGTTCATAAGGCTCAGAAGACGCTTCTTCCCATTGTTGGCCCCACTTTGGGTCCCCCAAAGCCATGCGTAATTTCATTAATGCAACGTGCTTATCCTGAGCTTGCCTCAAGCGGGTTCGAAGCCCGTCTGAGGGCCTTATAACGTGCATGAAATTACAGTGGTCACCTCGCGCACACCAATTTGTATCATGTGCTCTGCAGTTGGCCTCCTGAAAGCTAGTGACTGGAGAGAGCTCGCAATATACGGGCCGTCCACCGAACCATTCCTGATTTAGCAGCATAACAGCATTGTTTGCTCCCAGTGTATTAGTAAAGCGAACGTAAACATTCCCGCTGAGATGGAAGTTCTCATTCTCGCACACGACAATACTGTCGACTTCCCCGACCGTGGATAGTTTTCTGAAGACATCTGTATAGAAATGGTCAAAGGCCTCGGCAACTTGTTTTTCGCTCATTGTTTCATTTTCGTTGGTACACGCTTTCGGATTTTGATAGAGATTCGCTAGAAGTACCGTCTTGGACTCTGAAGGTTTGATGTGCTTTCTAGAACATTTTTCTCCGTGCCGACATGCTCCAATCTTTTGGTAAAATGCGCAAACAGATCTTTCCATGACTTTGTTTTCGTAGGAAAATATGAATAGGGGCTATAATAAGCAAGAGGCCGACGTCGCTCAAGACTGTACTTGTAGATTGAAACGATGTTCTCACATTCGATCATCGGTGACATATTTATGCAGGTGCAGATAAATAAAGACACCAATTCGCCAAACGTGGCTACAAAATGTCGTTTTCAACTTTGAATATATTACTAATGCTTTGTACATATCGAAGCACGAGAGAAAGCTGCTCACAAGACTATAACTTGAGACGAGTAGCTAAATTCTTGCGTGATTCTGACGCGCTTTGCCTCTCAGTCTTTCCATTTTGAATCTCATCATCTGTATAAGCCTGAGACATGCGAAAATAGAACCTCCCAACATGCAGCCTTCAACTGAAAGGTAGGTACTGAAAGGAAAGCGAGTTACCAGGGGACATTCAAAAGCAAAACACCTGGTCGTTAGGCAGCGACTTCATAGTGGTTTTCTCCCAACCCAAATCGCTCGAGACCTCGATGAGAGTCTTTTTCATTTCTGGTGGCCCACAGATGAAAAGCCTATTTTCGTGCACAGGCTTAGGCATGTATTTTTCAATCATCTCCTTGGTAATGTAGCCAGTCTCGCCATCCCAAGTTTTTGTTGGATTGGTGACAGTATAATGGACAGTAAAGTCAGGATACTTCTTTGCAATTTCATCAAGTTCATTTTTCAACAAAATGTCGTTTTCAGTTTCATTTCCGAAGAGCAAAGTGAGTTTGGTGCGGTCTTCGGGTGTTGTGATGACTTTAGTAATCACCTGCAAAATAGGGGTAATACCTGAACCACCAGCGACGAGCCCAATATGGTCGGCCATGTTTGTGGAGTATTCCAATCTACCAACGGGGCCTCTGAATTTCACAGTCTGTCCCTCTCTTAACATGGCAAATCTGCGCGACACTTTTCCGTTGGGGTAAGACTTGACTAGAATGTCGAAGAAGCCCGTGTCAAATCTGTTCGAAATGGGCGAGTAATATCTCACCTCATCTTTGCCATCAATTTCAAAGCAGCATGCCACGTGATGGCCAGCAGGAATATCCAAAACCTCGTCCTCGTGAAACAATTTGAATCTATAGATCGCAGAATTCTTGGAGATGACAGTCTTATCGATGAGCTCCAAATCATTCCATTTCACAGGGTCAATTGACTTTCTGCGACTCCATGCATCCCAGAAGTTGTAGGCACAGAGAATAGCTGTGAAGGTCACTGTGTATGGGAGATAGTGGTAATCGATGATGCATGTGCCCACAATGATTAGCGCCACCGGGATATAAATCCCGTGAAGGGGCTGCTTAAGCAACGCTCTATTATCATTCCCCTCTGACATCTGCAAATTTTCTGAGAAACCGAAAGTGACTTTGACAACACAAAGAAAGATTCACGCCAGATGTGGTAATGATTGTGGGTTTGGATATCTGAAATCTGAGTGGCCCCACGCGAAAAAAGTATACCAAACACCAGTGCCTTTCACGTTTAGGCTCGGTTTCCGAACCACCAAGTTTGGACTTAGTTATCAACTTATATTGATTAATTT